>JABTTQ020001702.1:0-302686 GCA_016081115.2 Rehmannia glutinosa | reverse complement strand
AGCTGACATATTCACAAAAACAACAGAATCAGATTAAAGAACTCGTTAGCTGGAGTTAAAGCACTTTGAAGAAAGTATCAAGACTGCAGTGCAGGTAGATGTTACAAAGAGGAAAAAGAGTCAACTTTACTCAAATAAGGAATCAACATTGAAAGTCATTGCACTGAATTAGCTTGACAACAGCCAAGAGAATAAATAAGACTAAATCAACTAAGAGTAAACAAAGAAAGTTATTACGAGAGCAAAGGACAAAAACGCGTCGCTTTTACTGCTTGAATGTTTTTATAATGACGCCATCATACTCATAGGCGATGCAAGGCCAAAAGCGTACCGTTGCTACTGGGATATAACGCCGCCGCATTAATGCCAGAACTTAGTCGCTAATCATGCGCAAGATCTAAGCTGCTTGATTTTGATCAAATTTCTAAACCACTGTGACGTTTTTCATAAAACGATATTTTTATACTATTTCTTGGCCTCGATTTTTCTCACTTACCAAACTGCTTCATCTCTCTCAAAGGCAAAAGCAGAACTTTCTCTCAAAAACTACAACTCTCAAAATCATTTCTAAGATCTACCGGGAAGAACACCGAGAAATGGCACCTACCATGATTTCGCTGTTAGGGGAAAAGCAAATCCACACTGGCCCACGTGGATTTCGATGGTATGGCAAATAGGTCCACGACACTTTCTACAAGGCATTGTTAGTCGAAAATCGATTAAAACCATTTTTGATGGCGGAGTTCCCAATGACCTACGAGAAGAGGTCACACAGTCGCGTGAACGCTGGTACTACGGCTTAGGCATCGTGTTTCCCTATTCATGGTAACAGTTCACCATTGTTAAGCAAGGATTTGGCGTAACATCACGGTTATTTGCCAGTGAGTGCCGTAGATCGGCGAAGCCGTAGGTTGACCGACCGTCGCCAGTTGCAGAGGCCAAGTCTGGATCGGTGGCTGAAGCAAGTGGTCTAAGGGTTAAATAACAAGAGGTCATTTAAAGCAGACTACTACAAATTATCGACATTGTTGCCAAATGTATAGATATTAATTTGGTAAAATTTTGACCAAATTTGTCCGTAAAGCCAATTGATCGAATAATGCATCATTGAAGAAAATAGTGAATTGGCTAAGTTTGTACACAGCAGACTCGCCGTGAATATTGGGAAACAACCTTCGCGAGTGATGGTAATGCTTCGAGGTTCCTCTGGATACTACCGTGATTGGCCGATGACGGAAGGTATGGGCACCTTCGCATGGAAAGGCTGCCCATGTTAACAAGAGGATGTTTCTTGACTAAACCTCTCCTGGCGCATGTAAGAGAGCCTACGCCAAGAGTGGTCGATACGGCTAGGGAATCACCGACTCAAGATTCAACACTTCTCACCTAAGTAACATCATTACATAGGAAAGTCACGTCACAGCAATGAAAGAAATCCGTGACCGCTCACTCGAAGTCAAGAGCCGGCCCTTGCACTGTGGTTCCCGCCTAGCTCGTAGTGAGTATGAGCCATTGAACTTTCTCCAAATGATCGTTAAAAAGAGATTAATAACAAGGAAGGCAAATTCATTTAAGACAACTACGGCATTTACCTTCAACGCAACTGTGAGGAAGTGGAACCAGATGTCCCTCCGTAAAACAAAAGAAGAAGAAGAATTTTCAAGCTCTCCGAAGCCGAGAAGACTCGCCTCGAAGTCCGCTACTCAGCGAAAAGATACCCGAGATCAAGCCGGAGAAGCAGAGTCTCCTAAGTTATCGGCGAAACGGCTAAGTCTCGCGAGGCCGACAAAGAGAGGCAACTCAAGCACTAGCTTGTAGACAAGAATGTACCGAGGAACAAGGAATAAATGAGACAATCGAATCACCTATTGATGTCGTGTCTCCGCCCGTAATCTGGGAGGCTACTGGAGATGTCGAGCAAAGAAGTTTGCTACCTCAACCCCGAGCTCGAGGGGACAACAGAGAAATGGGTGGACAGTGGGATGATGATGTGATGATCCTATCTCACCATACCCAAACATTCAAAATCGTCATGAATGGAGGAAATGGGTTTGTAGTCGATCAGGGAAATGGGGCCAAAAGATCAAATTCATTGAAGAAGACGACCGATGAACTTCATCGGATTGACCAATGTGGTGCAAGCTCTTGATGAAGAAAACTGTTTGGACATTCTAAATATCTTTAAAGAGAAGGAGAAAGAAAGATTGGCAGAAGAAGCTGAGGCACGTGAGAAGGCCAGCATCTGCCCTCTCACTGGCACCACAGAACATACACATCCTCACCTCGACATTCTATCAGAAAGTGATGAGGATCTGGACCCTGTTGCTGCCACAGAAGAGTTGCAAATGCAGCAAGCAATGCAAGAATCCAGAATCCTACATGAGCAAAGAATGATGGAGGGACCAGGGGAGTCATCCAAATCACAGCTGGAGATAGATCTTCTGTGCAGCATATTGCACACGTGTTGTCGCCGCCACCACTTCCCCACCATTCGAGGAAGGTGTTAAGGAATTGGCGATGAAACCGGGATTGTGGGGACCCCAACAGCCAACCCTAATGAAGGTGCCTTACCACCCGCCCCAACAATTGAATACTCAATGGGAAATGTACCGGAGTCCGGAGACGAGTGACACCATTCTAAGTCACTCACCGTGTGCCACCGAGGGGGAAACTCCTCCATTGCAAAGAAGGCTCAGAGGATGTTGCGGTGACTCCCACAAACGAATCTCGGAGGCGAAGTGAGAAGGAACAACAAAAGAATACACAGCAAGAAGTCATCAACGGTGCTCAGACAATGGCAGACTATCTCAACAGGTGCCAACCGCTCCATGAAAGCACGACACCGCTCGATGCAATGAGGCACATGAAGGAACTACCCCGGGAGTTAACACTGGCAATGAAAGTGCAATCCACGGAGTTGAGACTCCGGGCGGATGCCACCTGCGAAGACTCGAAGACAACGACACCCGGCCGGGGTGACTGGCCATATCCTCAACGCATTGAGATTCGGCAGAGGTAATGAACCAACGGGAGGTTGAGACTTTCTGGGTAAAGAGACCGGCACGAACATCCTCCTACTATCATTGATCCATCGGGGGAGATAAAGTGCTCTTCGACTCCCGGGATAATCTGGCGTAACTTTTCTCGGGATCCGGCGTGAAGACGAAGTCGAGTCATCCCCTATTGCGGTCCAAAAGACTGAGATGAGGATGTTCCAACCACGAGTAAGTCGACCTCAAGACTACTTCCAAACATTCAACTTTGATGATGAGCCACCCATGGAAATTTCATCATCGTCACGACGCTCATCATGGCCGAGACCGCAAACTCATTTGGAAAAAACTAGTGAGACCAATGAAGCTGTTAAGACAATCGAGGCTTCAATGGTCGGGTCGACTTCACAACAGACCACAACAAACAGTCCACCGCACAGCCCCCCCAAGCTACAAGCAGGTTCGACTCACAGGACTTCACAAAGACCAATTATCATTGAACAATTCCAACCGCCCGTGATGATCCTTTGTAGAATCATTTCCTTTCTCTCCTCGGAGGTACTGACCTCCCGAAGAATCAAATGCCTCTAGAGATCGCGAGCGCTTCCACAGACCCCGATCATGTTATTCCATCGTACACCATTGTTCCAACCGACTACGACTTTGATGTCGCTTGCCACCACCAAATAGAGGTGACACCAAGTTCGGGAAGTCTTTCAAAGCCTTATTTTCCGAGATAGAAAAGATGGAGATGGGCAACAGCCTCACCGGGACATGAGGCTGATAACAGACGCTAACCTTATCAACGGTTTGCAGGCATAATAGTGGATCCGGAATGGGTGGCACAAAGAAGCGTTAGACAATGCATGTGGAACAAGCTCGATATTTTAGGACATTGTTCAACAAGTTGCTAGTCCTGGCGGGCCGAGAATGCCGATGCAAAGACAAAATTGCAAGAGCACATCGAACAAATGCATGAATCTCACACCTCGTAGATAAAGTTACCAAAAATGAACATAATAAGAACGAGCTCCCGCTGGGAAGAGAACATGGATCGAAAATTCAGTCTTCTAACTACGTGCCGATGAAGTTGGTAGCAAATGAATCCAATGCCACCCGCTCCGAGCTCCGTGCAAGATACTCTACAAAGATTCGGCGTAACTCGGCTATCAACTAGACTTCTTGCTTGCTAGCTTTTTTCCAGGGTTCCTCTCTCCTTTGATGATGCCAAAAAGGGAAGAGGAATACCTAAAGGCTACAAGGATCTGAAATCGAGAAGGGAGGACGCAACTGTAAAGGAAAGACAAAGAGGAAGTGAGAAGAGAGAAGAAAGGAAAATCCGTTGAGGGGAAGGTTCGAAGATGTGACCTTGATGATTGCTAAAACCCCCCCAACAAGGTCTTGTCACACAATTGATAACATCAAAAACTCCTGATGACTCTACCACCCCAACACTCTGGGCAGACTTATGGGTGAAAAGAGAAAGGCAAACAAGCAGGATGAAGGAAGTGGAAGGAAAGATGAATGCCCGAGTTATGACATTCGAAAAACAACATGGAGGCATTCCAACAGACAGAGACACCTATGCCATTTCGAGATCCGGAACAAGCCAAGATCTTTGATGAATTCAAGACGCTCGATCCAAGGTTACTTTACAAACATGTCCATGGCCTAAGCCTGGATTTGTACTGGGAAAAGGGTCTCAAACTATGTGAAAAGCTTAGCCAGACATCTTTGGCAATCACTCTCTTGGTCACTCTGCTAGTCACTCACCGGGAAAAAGAAGACCCCAAGACAATACACGCCTCAGCAGGGCAAGGAAGAAAATGTGGAGGAAGAGGTTTCACTAGATCTCGCCCAAAACATTGAGTATATAGATCCGGAAAGAAATGAGGATCTATTGGGCAATGATTTGACGAATAGCCAACTTTGCAAGTGGCTAATAATAATCCGAGTATGTGAAGAGAATCAAGAGGAAAATAAGAGACAAACTCAGCTATGGGAGGAAAGACAAGAAAGACCGAGAAGAGATGAAGCTCGCCTTAAGGCGTATGAGAAAAAGAAGGCACTGAAGATGAGAAGAAGAGAAAGAGGTCAAGATGACAGAGTCAAGGAGATGAAAGAAGGAAAATGGGGAGATGAAGTGTTCTTTGCCTCCACCCCTTCATGTATTTTACTATGTAAATACATTCTATGTAAGTCTTCCTCGTATCGAATAAAACTATACAATTTCTATAATTGTATAGATATATAACAATATGGTTACTTTAAGTTCCATTTAAGCTCGACACATTTTTTTTTGAGGTTCAAGCTCGATACACTTTGTGAGCTATGTAAAGAACAAGAATGTTATGATCAATAAAAGATCGATTCTAACCATACATTCCGTGGGTACTACATTTGTCACGTATGTATCTTTGCTATTTAATTATTGTATGAATGTTTTAAGTTTTGGCATCATCAAAAAGGGGGAAATTGTTGGGAAATTATTTTGTAGATTTTGATGAATGCCATGTAAAAATTAGAATAGGAAGTGGGCACCCCATTCTTGTTATAAATTGCATTGTAATAGATAAAGGGTGGGTAGAGCCGAAATCAAGTCACTATGCATGAACATGCAAGAAGACAATGGAGACTAAAAGGAATAAACCAATGGAAGCATGCAAAAGGAATAAACCAATGGGAAGCATCGCACCGTGTCGAACTCAAAAAAATCAAGAATCGTCATACGAGGAAACGTAAATTCCAAGGATCGCAACAAGACAAGCCAACAACCACAAGTGACTTTCAAAAATAAGCATATCTCTTCAACGGCGTGATTTTTGAAAGATCACTATAAAAGGCCGAGGAATCACTGAGAGAAGGTTACCGACCTGAACCACGAACATTCAAGCTAACATTTGAATCAGTAACAAGAATACTCTCAAGTCATTCAAGATCAATCCTCGAAGCCTACATTACGGGCGAAATCAATCCAACACTCACCCGTGAAGGAAAGACAACTTCAATCGGTTGAAGAGGAAACATTTGAAGAATCAAAGGGTCTACATTCCACAAAGGATTGTAGAAAGGTTCAAGGTCGAACCAGGCTTAAGCTATTTGGAGGGCTTGTGATCAAATCCAAGGAACTTAAGCAAGTGAGCTATAGAGCAAGCGGTACCCACCTGAAGAAGGCCGAGTCGACGAGGCATTTTGTGTGACCAAGGCATCTCCAGATCAATCCCAAAGGATCAAGTCAACTGTGTGATCAAGATGTCGGATTGTTAACCACTCGTATATTGATCAATACTTAGTGGATTCCTCCAGGAGTTGGAGAAGAGAGGAGTAGAAGAATTACCCCATCTTCGAACCTCTATAAAAACTTATTGTGTCATTTACATTTCAAAGACTTTAATTTCTCGCATCTTATTTTTATATATCTTTGATAAATTTGCTATCCAATTGATAATCAATCGAAAAGCTAAAACCAAGTATTAAAACAAATCTTAACTAAATTCAATGGTGTTAAGTCTTCCAAAAAACTTATCACACGTCAAGTTAAGTCTTTAGTCAAAACAATCGAGTTATTCTATCAACAACTCGTCAGTCCGCTGAGTGACTAACTCTATTGATTAACTAACTTAGTTGTCCATCAAGGACTCAAATTGTGAAGTATTAACTCCGAACATTTTTAAAAGGACTAAATCGAAAAAGTTGGTAAGGTTTATTCAACCCCCTCTTCTAAACCTTACACTCACACCCCCTTGGGACCTACAAGCAGTGTGGGAATTGGTTCAAAGACCATCCCATCAAAATGTTATTGGCACAAAATAGGTTTTGAAACAAAATGAATGAAGAAGGTTAACTGTGGTAAGAAACAAGGCAAGATTGGTAGCCAAAGGGTATTGCCAAGAAGAAGGAATAGATTTTGATGAAACCTTTGCCCCTGTTGCAAGATTAGAAGCAATAAGGATGTTTCTTGCCTATGTTGCACACAAGAACTTCATTGTATATCAAATGGATGTAAAAAGTGCATTCTTGAATGGATTATTGGAAGAAGAAGTATATGTTGAACAACCTCCAGGATTTGAGCAGAAGACTCTTGGAGATAAAGTGTACAAGCTCAAGAAAGCTCTATATGGATTGAAACAGGCACCAAGAGCATGGTATGATACATTATCACAATTCCTGACTGAGAACGGATTCACAAAAGGCAAAGTAGATAGAACACTCTTCAGAATTCAAGATGGGAAGAGTATACTGCTTGTTCAAATATATGTGGATGACATCATCTTTGGATCCACAAACAAAGAGTCATGTGATAAATTCTAAATCTCATGCAAAGCAAATTTGAAATGAGCATGATGGGAGAGTCGACATTCTTTCTAGGACTCCCAAGTAAACAAAATGAAGGATGGAAACCTTCATAAGTCGACAAAGTACACACCGTAGAACTAATGAAGAAATTTGGTATGGAAGAGAAGTCTTCTCAGTGAAAATACCAATGAATACATCGGTCAAAATGGATATGGATGTGGATGGAAAGCCTCAGGATCAAACAAGATACATAGCACTCATTGGATCACTGCTCTATCTCGAGCAAGTAGGCCGAACATCACCTTTGATGTAGGTGTATGTGCAAGATTTCAATCGCTCCTAAAGAAAGCCACATGACAAAGCAGCCTAAGAGAATATTGAGATATTTAAAGGAAGCGAAGTTGGCTTATGGTATCCAAAGGAAGGGTGGATTCAAGCTAATTGGTTATTCAGATTCGACTATCTTTGGATGTAGAGTTGACAGGGAAGAGTACTTCGACATGTCAAATGCTTGGAAATAGGTTAATTTCTGGTTCACAAAAAAGAAAAACTCAATAGCCACATCCACAAAGGTGACGAATACATAACAAACAAACATGCATATGTGGGAGGAATGGCAAACATGCTTATGCTATGGATAATTGTCGCCTCAAATTCCTCAAATATGGCATTCAAAACAAACAAGTTACATGGGCATAATGGTTCTCATATGTCAATTTAACCGATAAATCAAGCTCCAATCAATCAACTAATATGGCAAAAATAGAGAATCATTATCTAAATGCCCTAGCAATTAAAGCTCATGCCCAATTTATCATCAATTCATCCAAATATGTCTCAATTCACATGCTCACAAGGTGTTTGATAATTTGTCTTAAAGAATAATGCATCCAAAACATAGCAAAAATATCAACACAAGCACCCAACATAATCCTTAATACATAATTCTCAAGAAATTCACAAGAAAAAAACGAAGTTCTTACCGAATTTTCAAATTTAGTAAAAGAGGAAAAACTTGGAACCACTAGGTGCTTTTCAACCAATTCTTGAATCCAACTCGAATTTGATGCACTTGTGAGTGTATTATGATAAGCAAATGGATTATGTGAACAAATTTTGAAGAAATGCAAGAATTTGGAGCAATGTGGGAGGAATGGCAATTCTTTTCGTTTTGAAAGAGGATGAGTTTGGGAAGAAAGCAGTCGCGGACTCCTTTTATCATTCAGCGAGATGACGCCTTACGGGCCATGCGTGGCGCGCACGGGCTACCGTGCGTCATCTGCCGTAGGAGCGCGAGCTCATTTCTCCCGGTGAGCACGGTCGTGCGTTGGCGGCCGACAGGTTACCCGTGCGTCCTCAAGAAAGCAATACTCAATTATATATTTTTTTGTTTTTTTTACACACAAAATTAAAACAAGACACACACACAAAAAATGAAATCCACACTAAAAACCGTTGGGTTGCCTCCCAACAAGCGCTTATATTTAACGTCTTTAGCTTGACGCCTATTTTCGTTAAAGTCACGGGTCTCGCAATGTGATGGATGTCACCTCCTCTTGGTTACCTCGGTGGAAGTAATGCTTAATCCTTTGGCCGTTTACCATGAAAGTCTCACCGTCTTTTGTTAACAATTCCACAACTCCGGAGGATTCAATACTTTCTTTATCACGAATGGCCGACCACTGATTTGAGTTTTCCAGGAAAAAGTTTAAGCGTGAATTGTACAAGAGGATCGTTCCCCGGTAAAAACTCTTTCTTAATCATTTTGTCATGCCACCTTTTGGTTCTTTCTTTGTAAATTCGGAAATTTTCGTAAGCTTCATCCAGAAATTCTTCCATCTCATTTAGATGGAGCAACCTCTCTTCACCGACACTTTTAAAATCCGATTTAGTTTCTTGACCGCCAAAATGCCTTGTGCTCCAACTCTACCGGCAAGTGGCACGACTTCCCAATGGTGTCTTATATGGAGATGTGCCCAATGGTGTCTTATATGCGATTGGTATGCCCATAGAGCATCATCTAATTTCAATGCCCAATCCTTAAGGTTGATGTTCACCGTCTTCTCAAGAATCTGTTTGATCTCCCGGTTGGCCACTTGGCTTGCCCATTGGCTTGAGGATGATATGCCAATGCAACTTTATGTTTCACCCCATATTTTGCCAACAAGTTGCTCATCAATTTATTTACAAAATGCGACCCTCCACCACTAATTAAAGCTCTTGAGTCTTAATCGAGTAAATATTTTTCTTAAGGAACCGCATCACAACTTGGCGTCATTTGTTTGTGAAGGAATCGCCTTCACCCAACAGACACATACTCCACCGCAAGTAGAATATATTGATAGCCGAAGATGATGGAAATAGGCCCATAAAATCAATCCCCACACATCCAACAATTCAACTTCAATTACATTTGTCATCCAGGCATCTCGTGTCTCCGGAAATATTTCTCATCCTCGACACATGTCACATTGTTGCACATACAAATAACATTCGTTAAATAAAGTGGGCCAAGTACAACCCACTTTGCAATACCTTCGCCGTCGTGCGAGTAGGACCAAAATGTCCTCCAAAGAGGGTGAGGAATGACAGGACTCCTCCCCCATTCTTTGAGGCGCATCTTCTCGATGATTTTATCCGCACCTCTTAAAGAGTAGGGGTCGTCCCACATATAGAATTTGACATCGTAGAAGAACTTATTCTTTTGGTATGACGATAGATTTGGAGACAAAACTCCTGCACCAAATAATTGACAAAATCCTCATACCACGGGAATTTTGCCTCTACCATGAGTAACCGTCAAATCAGGAAATTCCTCCTTTATTAATTCCGTACCTCTTTTCGCCTTCTCTTGATTTTCAATCCTGACAAGTGGTCTACCACCACATTCTCACATCCCTTCGGTCCCTGATTTCCACGCGAATTCTTGCAATAATAAAATCCACCTAATCAACATTGGTTTCGCATGATCGGTGTGAACAATCGCTTTTGTTCCAATCAAGTATGATCGAATTTATCAAATGCGAAAACAATCGCCAACATCTCTTTCATGGTGGTGTAATTTCTATTAATGAATGTCCAAAGTTCTACTAGCATAATAGATGGATCTAAACAACTTTTCCTCTTTTGACCGAAACAGCCCCTACCGCAAAATCGCCGCACCACACATCAATTCAAACGGTTGGCTCCAATCACTGGGCGACAAGAATAGGTGCGGTCACCAATGCCCTCTTCAAAGTTTCAAACGCCTGCAAACAATCATTGGAAAAATTGAAAGCAAGATCTTTTCTAGCAATTGACTCAAAGGCTTAGAAATTTTTGAAAAGTCACGGATAAACCTTATATAGAATCCGGCGTGGGCCCAAGAAACTCTGAGTGGCTTTTTCGTTTGTAGGAGGTGGTAACTTCTCGATCGCTACAATCTTTGCCCGATGTACTTCCAAACCTGGGCAGAAGAGACTCGATGACCAAGTACAATACAATCGCGTACCATAAAATGGCACTTTTCCCAATTGAGTACAAGATTGGTCTCTTCACATCGCTTGTAAGACTAAGCAAAGATTGTGAAGACAATTATCAAAAGAGTCACCAAACACAGAGAAATCGTCCCATAAACACCTCCATAACTTTTTTCAATAAGATCGTGAAATATAGCCATCATACAACGTTGGAAAGTGGTTGGTGCATTACATAAGCCAAATGGCATGCGAAATGCAAATGTGCCATAAGGACATGTAAATGTCATTTTGTCCTGGTCTTCCTACGCGCAATCATGATTTGATTGTACCCAGAATAACCATCTAAAAGCAATAATAATCATAACCTTTCTAGACGGTCCAACATCATATCTATAAAGGGGAGAGGGAAAATGATCTTTTCGAGTGGCATCATTAAGTTTTCTATAATCAATGCAAATTCGCCACCCGGTAACAATTCTAGTAGCAATCAATTCTTCATTCTCATTTTTCACGATCAAATCAACACCCACATTCTTCTACACCACTTGTACCGGACTTACCCATGAACTATCGAGATATAGCATAAATGATCCTATGATCTAACCATTTCAACACTTCCTTCCTAACCACATCTTGCATGATAGGGTTTAGTCGTCTTTGGTTTTGCACTCGATGGTTTATAAACATCTTCCATCTGAATTTTATGCATTACAATGGATGGACTTATGCCTTTTAAATTAGTTATAGACCATCCGAGTTCCGACTTATGTTTTCGTAAAACCCTTAACAATTTATCAAGTTGAGTAGGAGTGAGAAGAGATGAAATGATTACTTTGCGTTATTCGCCCCAAGAAATGCATATGTGAGGTGCTTGGGTAATTGCTTGAGTTCCGAGTCGGTGTTGTTGTTTCAGTCACGCACGGGTTGCCCATGCTCAAGAGCGCACGGGGCGTGCGTGATCCCCTGTCTTGATTCTCCTTCGACATCATGCATGGGTTTCCTCGATCTCCGCACACGACCCGTGTGCTCTTCAGTGTTGAATTCTTGCTTCCGCAACACGCACGGGTTGCCCGTGCGTGGACGCATGGGACGTGTGTGTCTTTAGGTTTGACCTCTTCTTTCCAACGTTGTGTTCTCGCCTCTTGCGCTCCTAGTAGTTCCTCGCATATGATCTAAGGCACAAACATAGTCATACAAATCTTGGTTATCAAAATCAAGCACAACACTTGACATTGAGCACGAGTGGGTTAGACCAAATTCCAAATCATCCGTAGACAATGTATGACCAATATAATCCTCAAAGCATGAACTAACTATATCCAAAAATTACAATTCTCCACCGTATCATGAAATTTCATTGCCTTATATATAGAAAATAAAACATGCTCATCATTAACACGTAAAGTGAGTTCTCCTTTTTGTACATCTATTAAGGCTTTACCGGTAGCAAGAAATGGATGTCCAAGTATCGGGAACGTCACGATCTTCTTCCATATCAAGAACCAAGAAATCCACAGGAATATAAATTTATCAACTTTTACTAAGACGTCTTCTATAATTCCCTTTGGATATGTAAGTGGTCGGTCCGCAAGTTGCAATGTCACCGTGGTTGGCTTCACTTCGCCAGTCCAAGCTTCCGAAAATGGACAAAGGCATCAAATTAATACTTGCCCCTAAATCACACAACGCTTTATTAAAGTTACCACCAATAGCACAAGGGATAGTAAAACTCCCGGATCTTTCAGTTTTTGTGGTAGCTTCCTTTGGATTATCGCGCTACATTCTTCCGTCAAATTCACCGTTTCAAAGCTTGTCATCTTCCTCTTCTTCGACATAACATCCTTAAGAAATTTCGCGTAATTTGGCATTTGCTCTAGCGGCCTCGCAAAAAGGAATGTTAATGTGCAATTTCTTAAATATATCAAGAATTTTGCAAATTGATCATCAAGCTTTTTCTTTTGAAATCTTTGAGGGAAGGAAGAGAGATAGGCAATTTAGATATACTAGAGTTAGACGATGATTTAAGTTTCTCGAGACCCTATTTGTTCCTCCTCTTGTCTCTCTTTTTCCCCATCGACTTCGACACCATTTTTCATCACCGATTCAACATCTCCCACCTTGAGTGCTTCATCCAAAATTTTTAGATTTTCAGATTTTTCTTTAGGCACCTCATATTCCGTCCGCTCATCCTTAACCGAATAGCCTTGCATTGCTCCTTAGGATTAACTTTTGTGTTACTCGAAAATTGACCCTTTTGATGTTGCCCACCAACAATTGTAGGCAATTGGCCCACTTGAGTTTCAAGATTCTTTGTCGAACTTGTCATTTGGGTCATTTGTAGCTCCACCTTATCCATCCAAGAATCCCGCTAGCAGCGACTCGACCGTGTCACTCGTGAATGCATTTGATTGATTTATGAACGATGTGAGTGCATCTTCCAAAGATGATTTGCCTTCTACATTAGCACCCCCATTTGATGCGTTAAATCCGGTGGTGGTTGCAACACATTCTTTGTATTGGCATAGGAAATATTTTCATGGTTTCTCAATCCCGGATGGTAGTGTGTTGGGTTTGAATTGTTCCTAAATTGTTGAAATTCGGTTATTCACATAATTGACCTCCTCCATCGGATATAGAAGAGCTTCACTACCCGTGCTCGTTGCTTCTCGACCTTTCGTGAAAACACTCAATTGGGTTGTCAATGCCGCCACTTTGCGCATCAACGCCTTAATTGGGTCTGATCCGAGATTTCAAATTACTCGTTGTACATTGGATCTCTCGGCGCCATTGTAATCGCTCATAGCCATTTCTTCAAGAAGGTTTAAAGGCGTCTTGTGGAAACCTTGCCAACAATGCTCCTCCCGATGCGGCATCAACAAAGGCTCTGCCTGCCCCATTAAACCATTGTAGAAGAAACATAACTCGCTTGTTCCCTGGAAAGCCATGTTGTGGATATCTTCTTAACAAATCCTGAAATCGTTCCCAAGCCTCGTACAAAGGCTCGGAGTCAAACTCGTCGGAATTAAGTAATCTCACTTTTGAGCAAGGTTTTGCTCGGTGGAAAGAATTTAAACAAGAACTTTTGGCTCAAATCGTCCCATGTGCTCCACATTTCCTTGCGTCAAAGTACCCAATTAATTCCTCGCCTTATCCCTTAAAGAGAAAGGGAATAGGCGCAATCTTATGGCGTCATCCAAAACTCCATTCATTTTTATTGTGTTTGCATATTTGGATAAAATGTGCAAGGTGAGAATTAGGATCTTGATTCATAAACCCCAAACTGGTTATATTGTACCATATTTATCAAAATAGTCGGTTTAAGCTCGAAGTTGTTGGCATTTATCGGAATATGAGCAATACAACCGTAATTACGATTCGTTTGAGGTCGAAAGTAATCACGGATAGCTTGTCATTGAACCGTATTGGTAACTCATTGATCCCGATTGTTACCTTATTTTCTTCGTCCACGTCCCTATATTCGATTTTGTTGTCTTTAAGCTCGTCTAGTAGTTGCACTAATTCTCCTTGCGAAAGCCTCAACTTCCGGTATGAGCGGTATTAAATATCCTCGCCTAGAGCGAGTGTTCATGCACTACCTGGACCAAATTAAAAGAAACAAGTCAAATAATGAAGGATTTAAGTCAACCAAAAATATCAAAAATTAAAAATGTCCAAATTAAGAATAATTCTATCTATCGCAATATTAGCACCAAAAATTGTATTAGTCCACAGCAACGGCGCAAAAACTTGTTCGCCTTATTTTTACCTTCACCGCAAGTGTACGGTGTAGTTTATATAATAGGGTAAGCAAGGTCATATCCACGGAGACTAATAAATTAGTGCGCAAGTATTGAACTAAGATAGCCTTATTTTTATTTAGACGATCGTAAAATGGTGGTTGTTGTGAGATTAAGACAATTAGGACTAATAAAAATACAAGATTAAGATAATGCAAATAATAGAAGTATCAAGATGATAAAATGGATTCCCTGGGTTAAGGTTTCGATTAATATCCTCTTGTTGTCCGATTTAATCAAAGTCAAGTTATTATTAGTATTTCTATAAGATGATCAAGAAAATATTTTATCCTCCCTCTCGAGATGCATATAAAATGTAGATTGAAATACCTATGGTAGCATCTCTACTCAACATGAAGTATTCAACTCCCAAAAGTTTTAAAAGATCAAATATCCTCACAAATATTTACAAACCTCTCGATTCATGCAAATATTTGTGTCGAGTACTCAAGATCTAATATTAAAACTCATCTCTCGAATTATGAATTAATATATCAAACAAGTTAAATAATTGATCAAGTGATAAAACAAGAATAAGCTCAAAGTACTAAATAGGCTTCAAGACAATAACTTCAACTAAGATTAAAACATTTCACAAGAGTTCATTAATCTACTTCCAAAACCCGAAAATCTAAAGAGTTTAGCTACACATGATGTCTAAACAACTCATAGACAAATTGT
This sequence comes from Rehmannia glutinosa, assembly GCA_016081115.2. Classification (NCBI taxonomy): domain Eukaryota; kingdom Viridiplantae; phylum Streptophyta; class Magnoliopsida; order Lamiales; family Orobanchaceae; genus Rehmannia; species Rehmannia glutinosa. Next base: position 287,461 of record JABTTQ020001702.1, on the reverse strand, counting down.
TCAAAGTCATGACAAACTAAAATGAAAGATTAAAACTACAAGAGAAGCAAGAAAAACTTAGAAAAGTCGACAATCTCTCGATGTATCTCTGCTTTCTTAAGCTCGATGCAACCCAATTGCCTCCTTGATATCCTCTTCCAAGAATAAACCTTTGTCTTGTGTTCTATAGCCAAAAATGTCGAGAATGTTCCTTGGTGTGCGCCCCAAAAAGTGATTATATGCCTTTTAGAAAGTTTTAGGGCACATTGTTGTCATAGTATCTTGCATTACGCGAGGGACGCACGGGTGGTGCGTGTACACACGGCTACCCGTGCGCATTGCCGTACCCTCAATAATCCATTCCCGGCGCACGGGTCGCGCTCAGGCGCGCGCCCTACCCGTGCGTCCTCTATTTTGCCTCATTTGTGGTATTTCTTCTTCGCTATGCTCGTATTTGTCTCCAAATTACTTCAGATATCATTAAATTCCTACAAAACGAGCAAAGCATAATATCTTTCCCACAAAGAGTGAATACGAACCATTTCATATGAGTTTATGCATGTTTAATCACCATTTTTGTCAATATTAAACCTTAAAAGACATGCAAAACTCACACATATCAATATTTGAAGCAACACAATACAACAACACAATACAACACAACAAGAAATTCTGCAAATTTGTCTAAGTCTTTATTTTCAACATTCTTGTTGTAATAACCTAAGATTATCACTTTCACATCTTGCTTATTAGGCTTTCCTTCTTGATTACACTTGCACTTTTGAGTTGTAATATTTCATTTAAAGTGTAGTCTTGGTTGTAATTGTAACATCATCCAAAACAAGAAATCCTTGTTAGTGTTCTTTGGCAAGGGCACGTTTGGTTGATGCAAGGTTGGTGATTGAAAAGCTTGGTGCTTTTAGTGTTGAAGAGTTTGGTGCTCTTCGAGGTGTTGGAAGAGTTTGGTGCTCTTCGTGGTGAATAAGAGTTTGGTGCTCTTCGTGGTGAAGAAGATTTTGGTGCTCTTCAAGTTGGAAGATTATGGTAATCTTCATAGTCGCGTTGTAAGAACATTGTGGTACTCCTCAAGGTGAAGTTGTAATAGTTTTGGTAATCATTATAAAATACTTTTTCTTTTTCAAAATCCATCCTGGATATACTTTGGGGTGGTAGAGCACGTAGTCCCTAGGTGGGGTGAAGCTCTATAAATCATCGTGTGTTATTTATTTTCCGCACTTACACTCTTGCTATCATCTTCACGTTCAAAAAAGATGCGAAACTCGAAAATTGGCATAATCTATTCACCCCTCTAGATTATCTTAGCCACTGGACTAACAAGTGGTATCGTAGTCAAACTCTTTGGCAAGCTTATTTCTCATTGCGAGTAAAGAGGAAAGATCCATGGCTACGAACGAGAGCTATCTACCAACCGGTGTTTCTTTCAATAGACCACATCTCTTCGACTCCAATAATTAAACATTTTGAAAAGATAGAATGGAGTACTTACAAGGGTTGCGGGTTCAATATTTGGAACATGATTATAAATGGAGTATCCATCCCGATGAAGAAAAAGGAAGACGAAACTCAAATTCCCAAAACACTCAAGGAGTTTGATAATGAAGACAAGAAAATATTCTCCTTAAACGGTAAAGCTCTTAACATTCTTCATTGTTCTTCATCGCTCACGAATATAATCGGATTAGAGGAATTCGATCCGCTCATGATGTTTGGGAAAAATTGGAAGTTATCTATGAAGGCACAAAGAAAGTGAAACAAGCTCGAAAGACTATGTTGGTCAAAGAGTTCGAAAATTTCAATATGAATATTGGAGAAAATATTTCCAAAATGGTTGAAAGGCTTGATAATATTGTAAATCCTCTAGTTGCACTTGGAAAAATTATTTTCAAGAGGATAAGATCACAAAAGTTTTAAATGCTCTTCCTGTCTCTTGGTCCAAAAAAGTTACAACTATTACGGAAGCTCAAAATTTAGAAACTCTAAATTTGTATGAGCTCATTGGCAATCTTCTCATCTATGAAGTTTATATCAATGAAAGGAGTAATTCAAAAGCATCGACTTCTCAATCGGAAATGGGATCAACTCCAAAAGGTCTTGACTCAAAATTGAAAAATTATTATTCAAGTGATGAGGAAGATGAATAAGAAGATGAAGATGAAGATGAGGAACTTATAAGAAAATTTACAAAGTTTGTAAATAAAAACAAAGAAAGTAAAGCAAGAAACAAGTCTTGCTTTAGATGCGGAAAACCCGACACCATATTGCCGATTGTCCAAAATGGGAGGAAGAACAAAGGAAGGAGAAATACCACAGAAAATTAAAAGCCTTAAATGCCAAAGCCGAAGCAAAAACATGGGATGAGCTTCTTGCGACATCCGATGATGAGGAAGCCGAGCAATGTCTAATGGGCATCAAAGAAGACAATGAGGTACGCTCTAATTCTTCTATCTCTTTTATTAATAAATTGCAAGATGATTTTGATGAGCTTCAAATTGAATTCTAAAGCATGCTTTTTAAATGCAAAAATTTGAAAAAGGCATTCAACTCTTTGAAAATGAAAAGGATAGTTTAAAGCTATAAGTTGTTGTTTGAAAAGCCAAAAGTTGAGAACGATACTTAGTCCAATGGATGCATAATGGACTTTTATACATGACTAATGAATTGCTCTTGATAGGGGGAGCTTCTAAGCATTTGAAATTCAAGCTCAAATTGTTAAAGTTGAGCTTTTAGCTTTTGGTTGTTTGATTCTACTTTACTCTTGTTGTGCATGTTGATATGGGAGCTTTTATAAAATGTTTTTGAAAAATCTTTGCTCCTATCCTTGTGTTTTTATTCATGATAAATGTTACTTAAAATGGTTTGTTGATTTAGACCAAGAAATGGGTTTTGTTTTAAAAGTCGATTTTCTAAAATTATTTTGGTTTGTAATCATTAAAAAGGGGAGTTTGTTAGATAAATATTTTTATCATGATTTTGATGATTTTATTTAACTATGTTTTTACACCAAAATAATATTTCCAAATGTTGTCCAAATACTCCTAATCGATTTAAATTATTTTTCGAGTATTTCTTGTAGTTTATTTTTCGATTATTCAAACAATTCATTTTGGGCGATATAAAAAGTAATTTTTATATTTTAAAGTGTTTTTAACTATTACCGAATACCATCAACGTAAAATGGAGCCCGAAAGATAAAGTCGGCATTTTCATGAACCGGAACGCCTCCCCGGAATAGGTCGGCCGTGCCTAAAGCTTTCATTTCTATTTCTCAAACAAAGACATTCCAGGGACAAAGGGTTGACGGAGATCAACCGGTCAACCACCCCGATCGACTAGTCAACCCCTCGGTTAACCAAAGGTGCAAGGTCCTCTATTTCAATCGCTCCTTCAGAATGCATACAGGGGACAGTCGAGTGGTCTCTATGTCAAAGGACTTATTTTCAAATCTTTGTCTTGATCGACGATCGGTCGACCCGCTCAAAATCGGCGATTTTGAGCTTGTGGGAGACAACTTTTCATGAAATTGTGCGATTGATTTGTAATGACTATAATCTTGATTTAATCTGCATTTTCTTTACTGATTTCATTCTCCAAGATGAGCCTATCAATATTCAAGACATCTCCTATAAATAGACGAAGATTTGAAGCAACACAATGCAAATACAACAAGAAATTCTCGCAAATTTGTCTAAGTCTTTATTTTCAACATTCTTGTTATAATAGCCTAAGATTATCGCTTTCACATCTTGCTTATTAGGCTTTCCTTCTTGATTACACTTGCACTTTGAGTTGTAATATTTTATTCAAAGTGTAATCTTGATTATAATTGTAACATCATCCAAAACAAGAAATCCTTGTTATTGTTCTTTTGGCAAAAGCACGTTTGGTTGATGAAAGGTTGGTGATTGAAAAGCTTGGTGCTTTTCGTGTTGAAGAGTTTGGTGCTCTTGAGGTCTTGGAAAGAGTTTGGTGCTCTTCATGGTGAAGAAGAGTTTGGTGCTCTTCGAGTTGGAAGATTGCGTAATCTTCATAGGTGTCGTTGTAAGAAGAGTGTGGTACTATTCAATGTGAAGTTGTAATAGTTTTGGTAACTATTAATAAAATTCTTTTTCTTTTTCAAATCCATCCCTGATATCTTTGGGGTGGTAGAGTACGTAGTCCCTAGGTGGGGTGAAGCTCTATAAATCATCGTGTGTTTGTTTATTTTCCCGCACTTACACTCTTGATGTCATCTTCACATTCGAAAAGGAGGGCGAAACTCGTAAAAATTGGCATAATATATTCGCATCCCCTCTAGATTATCGTAGCCACTGACTAACACTTATAAAAATTTTGAAGATCTTGAGCTCATGCAAACACTCTCTAAGTATTCTCCAAGTGTTTCCTAGTAAAACCGGGACAAATTGTGAATATAATCCATATCTATAATTATGGTAAGAAAAATAGAAAAAATATTGAACTAAAAGTTACTGATATGATCTATATCCGTAGATATTGTGAAACTATAATAAAAACATCGTAAGTTAAACCATGATTTTTTTAATTAAGTTGGGAGTCTTGGTTGGAAGAGATGGAATGAACTTCAAAGAAACTGATAGATATTAAGTTCGAATCCCGGTCAACACGCTTTCAAAGGATGAACGATACCACTTGAGCTACAAGCTCGTAGCCTTGAGACCAGATTAAAAGAGGTATCAAGTAATCGATAAATTAGTGAATATACATTTCTTAAACTAAAACTTTGGTGTATTTTGTCAATTCAAGTGTATTTACAATTCAATGAATAATATTTATCAATTAAAAAGAATTGGGTAAGATTTTATCCACTAAACATTTATTGTATTTTGCCAATTTAGTCAATTAAATATGATTATTTCAAATGTATTTATGAATATATGTTTAATCAACGAATGATTAATTAGATTTTAGCAATATAATCATTTGGATGTGAATTATTCTTCTAAATATACATTAAGTTAACCAAAAACATACATATATATATATATTATTGTATTAATACTTGTTTTAGTATGTATCTTGTGGAGGAAGAGTGATGAAAATCAAACCATAAACCTGGGGTTTAGACTGAGAGTTTTACCCACTCGACTATTCCCTATTATTGTTTTAATTTGATTATGCGTACTCAACGAATTACGAAAAAGTAGTCGTTATTTAGAAAATCACAAAGTCGTCTTATATTTCATAACTACTTCTGGAGAGTTTTGCACATTTCTTGAATATTTAGATATAAGATATAAAGATATTTACCAACAAAGTTTCTTGAACTATGGGTGAGATAATAGTTGTTTAAAATACGAATGCAAAAGAGTTAAAAATTCGGCTTATTTTAACATTGTTTTTATAGAAATTGTACTTATACTAATGTTTACACTATATAGAAAAATAATTTAAAAGTAATTTTATATTATTAATTTAAAAGTATAACTTAAATTAAAAATAATTAATTATTAGTGTATTTATAAATTATTAATGTTTTTATTTTATTAGTTATATAATATTTTAGTGATACTTATAAAAAAATTGGATAATTTTGAGATTATTTAAGTATCTTATAAAAAAATAAAATGGAGTATTATTCGGCAAGCATTATACCGATAACTATAATACATTACTAATCCTTTATTTCAAAATTAAAAGTACGGAGTATTCTCCGCTTCAAAATATGCACAAGTAACAGAAATATTTTTAAATTATTCATACATACGAGTATTGTACAGGTATACCACGTTTTTATACAGAGCCATGGAGTTATAAGAGTTCTTTAAAAAAGTATTATATTTTCAGTTTAGTTTATTAGCCTAAGTTGGGACCATAAAAAATTATTAGATTATAGTAATTATTAATTTATTGAATATTAATTTATATAGGTTATGTTGTATTCACTTACTTTGATTATAAGCGGTATTGTTAGTCTAAATGGCTACGAAAAATCTAGAGAGGTGTGAATAGATTTTCCCGATTTGTGCCCTCTTTTTCGAATGTGAAGATGATGAAGAAATAAAAGTGCAGAAATATAAACAACACACAATGATTTATAGAGGTTCAACCTACCTAGGGATTTCAAAAGGAAAAAGTTTTATTGATACCAAACAATTACAACTTTTTTATCTTGGAGAATACTAAACTCTTCTTACAACACCACCTATGAAGATTACTACAATCTTCTTCAACAAGGAAGAGCACCAAATTCTTTAACACCTAGAATCAACCAAGTGTGTTCTTACCACAAAAACACTAACATGGATTTCTTGTTTTGGATGATTTGAAAATTACAATCAAGATTACACTTTGTTTGAAAATATTACAACTCAAAAGTGCAAATGTAATCAAGAAGGAAGCCTAATACTCAAGATGTCCAAGTGTAAGACTTAAAGCAAATACAACAAGAATATAGACAAGTAAGAGTAGGAATTTTCTTGAACTTTCTTGTTGTGTTGAATGCTTGTGTTGTTATCACGATCCTTCAAATCCTTCATCTATTTATAGGTGAGTCTTCAAGATTGGATCTCCAACATAGGCTCCTCCATCTTCACTTTTGTCAAGATGCACAAATAATGTATAAAAATGATAAAGTGATAAAAGTAAATCTAGTTGCCTCCTATAGGTTCAAAATCCTCGGATTTTAAACGAGTCGACCTGTCCACCAAGAGAAAAATGTGAATTTCCAAACCGTTAAAATCGAATCGCATGGGAGATCCTCGGGCCAACCGGCCGACCCACCGGTTCACCCGGGTCGACATATGCCTAGAACTTGATAGAGAGGGAGGGACATTTTAACCAACTTCAAGTATCTCGGTCGATCACTTGGTCGACCGATTGACCTAGTCCAGGGGACATTTTTGATCCGTAAAAATTTTGACTAAGTCTTTCGGCTCCGTTTTACCTTGATGGTATTCGGTAATAGTTAAAAATACTTTAAACAATGTAAAACAAATTTTATAATGCCCGAAAACATCGTTTAAACAATCAAAAATAATTAAGATGAAATCAACAAAATTAAAAATAGTTTCAATCTAACAAACTCCCACTTTTTGATGATTTCAACCCAAAATATTTTTGCTAGGGTATTTTTAGAAATAACTTAAAAAAAGCTCCCCTATCAATGTATCCTCCCGTCAAAAAATAATCACTTTTATAGCAACAACAAAATTTGTTCATTATATCAATTTTTCATTTTAGCTCATGTAGAGGTATATATAAAAATTATCAAACAATGAGCTCGAGATCACTTTTTGAATACTTATAAATGGTTTTGACAAAATTTTCATATGTCCAAAAAAGAGTAACTTTCAAAAAAAAAAAAAATTCAAATCTTTGAGCACATCATAGTCCAAGATAACAAGCAAACCAAATAAGTATGTTAGCCAACAATACATCAATAAAACACTCTTTACCAACAAGTCCTTTTAAGAAAACACAATATACAAAAGCACTTTTACCATCAAGTACTTTTAAACCGAAAAGCTTATTTTCTTATTTACCACCATAAAGGCTTGCTAGAATTTAATAGCTCATCACCAAAAGCTTAAATTTTTACCAAATAAGCACTTTTGTTTATTTGTTTTTTCTCTCCTTTGAAATCATAAAAATAACTCATTAGCTCAACAAAAAAATATATCAAAGTAACAAAAACGCAAAGACTAGAATTATCATCAAGAGTTAATGAAGTACGACAATTTTTCAAGAAATTAAAACAAACGAGTAATAAGAACAAGGGTGGGAAGTACCAATCCTCATCCGAGGAGAAGCATGCCGTTGGTAGGAGCTCTTTGATGAACTTCTTAAACTTGCTCATTTTTTTTTCAACTTTGTGTTTTCCCTATTTACCTCTGCAATGTCTCCTTTCGTAATGAGATAAAATCCCGATTAGCATTTGTTTTAAGGGTGTCCATTCGATCATTTAGAGTGAATTCCTCCCACCCTTTCTTCTTCTTCTTCATCCTCATCATCTCCTTCCCTGTATTATCCTCCGGATTGGGAATAGTACCTCTTCCCGCCATCAAGTTCTCAATCTCAATATCATCAAATAAATCATCACGAGGAGGATTAGGAATAGAAGACGCCCTCGGGCGGATTTAGTAGAGCTTGAACCATGTTTCTCCTCATTCTTTTCATTTGGAGAATATTATCATCACAAAATCGTTGTGTATAATTTGGGTATTCATTTTCGATTCAGATGAACCAACAAGAAAAGAAGCCGCAAATCAAATTTCCCAAAGTATATTGCTTCTTTGCTGAGTCCTTGATTCAAGTAAACATTATACGGATACCACTCCGTAATTTACTTGTTCCCTCGAACAATCTTATAAGTAAGATAATAATCTAGATTGCTAGGAAAGTTAACCTCTTTCCACAAGCACATTATGAGCAAATAAGAGACACAATTCGATAATTTTCCGGCATTGCTTGGATGGTGCATGTGGGTAAGACTCCCAAATAGGTTTTCATTTCTTCAAAAGACACCCCAAGACTAGCATTGTCCCATTTATTGCAAGTCAAATCCGTAACACCTTCATTTGGCATATTAAGCAAATGACAAATATCGGCATATGTCCAATAAAAATGACGATCATTTACAAATGAGTGCAATTCTAAAGTCTCATTAGCATTCCCGTCAACAATCCACATATTGGCATAAAATAATTTGATCAACTCATCATCATAGTGAATACTAAGATTATCCCAAATTGATACCCAACCTCGATTTTTGAACTAAGCCTTAATTTTCGGATAATCATTGTGACATAATTGAAATGACATATACGTGTACGACAACGGTCTTATCAATCAAATTCACATTTTCATAATGAACCTCGCAAGCTTATTGATGAATCGAAATCTATTAGTTCTTGAAGGATGCTTGGAAATAAAATTGGACTTACTTTTATCCCAATGAATATGGGAGCTCAAATACCTTCCCGTAAAGCCACAATTTCTTCCTCCGAGAGCCTAGTGGGATCTTCCTCTTGAGGAATTTCGACATTTGCTTCTTGTTGGGGATTGGAATAAGAATTTCCTTTTGCTTCATTTTCCTTCTTTGAGGATTATTTACGGTAGATTAACGGGTGGAGCCATAATATCAAGAGAAGATTAGATATAGGTGATATAGGATCAAAAATAATGAATATTGACGAAGATTTGAGAGAGAATTTGAGGTTTTTTGCCTTAGGCTTCAGATTGCGAAATAGAGTGTTGGATGTCCATTTTGAAGTAAAAATCTGACTTGTTCGCCAAAAATATTTTGGATCTTACAACTACAAATCGTATTATGTGTAGTTTATCGAATAATGGCAAGCAAGGTCGTATTTCATAGGGATTGATTTGTGAAAAACTTAGGCTATAACAATATCGCATTCCAATTTTATTGAAGCGACCCAATATCAAGTTTATAATAAAATCGAAAAATAAAGAAATAAAAGAAATAAATTTGTGAACCCCACAAGTATTTTCAACAACTATAGAGTAACCTTAGGCACATAATCTCAAAATATTTTTTCAATATTAAATCCAATTAAAGTTTCAAAATCAATTCATGCAATTTTATGGGTTCAATTCCTAAGATAGTTTATTCCCCCTCTCTCGGCGATAAATAGTAGATTAATAATAATTGTAGGTCTCCCGACTCGATACAACTATTATTAACTCCCAAAATATTTATGAATTGAATGACTCCCCACAAACATTTGTAGATCTCCGACTCGATACACCCATTTATGTCTCAATTCGATTTTAGTCTTTGTTAGAACTCTTCTTCCAAATTCGCACTAACAAATATGACATGCAAATTATTGGCCAAATAAAAAGAAATTAAGAATAAGTACTCAATTCATAAAATAGAAAGCATGAATCAATTAAGAAAATAATTAATCAAGATTTAACATGAATCCACATTTCGATTATGCCCTAAGATCCGAAAGATTAGCCAAATATTGATAACAAATTCATAGACAAATTCAAATCAACATTATGACATCGTTTAAGCACAGAAAGAGATCTAGACATAGAAATAAAACCCCTTCTTGTCGGGATGGATTCCCTTCCAAGCCTTCAAAGCTCTTGTGCTCCCGTAGATGCAAAAGGCCTTGGGTGTTCTTCGCGACCTAGCCCTCCTCTCTCGAAGACCTTGGATCTTGTGTTCCCGCATAATTTGATGTGTTGTATGTGGTATGAATGAATGAATTTTCGCTCAAGCCTTGGGTCCCTTTTATAGATGCACGGAGAGATCACTTTCGAGTTCTAGTAGGATTAGGAGACCAATTCAACCTCAAACATTGCACGACCGTGTCAATCCACATGGTTGGGTCGCGCAATTGAATTTGCTTCAGGGTCTTCTACAAGAAAGTTATAGCCATTTCTCTTAACTTTCCATATCCACTTGAATCATCTTAATATCAATTTTATAGAGAAGGTTATGGCCAAAATACTAAACCATGTCCGTGTTGGAAATTGTTAGCGCGTTTTTGACATTTTTGAAGGAAAATCCTTTTTGTTTGACCGTCCATGCTTTTTTTCCTTCATATATTTTCTCGTACTTTAGCTCTTGACCTATACTTTGGAACGTGATATCGCTTTTTTATCCAATTTAGCTCCATTTCCTGTAAAATTCACAAGAGTACGCAGATCACGCCAACAAAGGAAACCAAGTAAAACACACTAAATATACATGCAAATGCATCAATTATATATTAAAATAAGCCCCAAAATGCACATATATTTTACACGCTTCAAAATCCCCAAACTTAAAGAATTTCTCGTCCTCGGGCAATTTAAGAAAAATAATATCAAGGGGTAAAAAGAACACACAAGAACACTATGAACATTAAATCTCATTCGACTTCATACTCAAGAAAACCATGTAATTAATTATCAAGAAGTCATCATTCATAAACTCGGCATAGTCAATACTCTCTTGGGTACTTGACATCGCGACTCACAAGTAGATAGTGTATCACTCGACTCTCAAAAGTGTATAGATAGTGTTTACGCTCAAATTCAATTCAAAGAAAGTAGAACTACCATAGCTTGCAAATCGTCTAACATCTCGACCACTTTTTTGTGCACAATCCTAAGAATCAAAAAGGACTTTTCATTTGGTTGTAATGTAGACTCTTTGGTAAGGGTAGGGAAAATTTGGATTAGGTGACTTGACTTGAGCTAATAGAATTTAAGCGCACGACTTGCAATTCACCAAATGCCCCAATTTCATCATAAACTTATTTTCTTTTTCAATTCGATTCCACCCTTATTTCTCCTTTTTCATTTGTAGGCCTTTTTGCCTTCTTTTCTTTTTCTTTAGCCTCAAGCTCTTATTTTTTCACAATTTTCAAATTTTTTTCTTTCTTTTGCTCGATTTTTCTATATATGTTTTAGATTTTCTTTCTTTTTCGAGTTTCACATATTCTTCATTTACCCGTATATTGCTCATCCCTCATTCTTTTGTCAACTTCCTCTCTTTTTGATAAGTTTTCACCACATCTCCCCCAAACGTGTTCGTTTTCTATAAGCTCAAGAAATTTCAGGGACAAAATCATGTTAAAGATTAATGTGGCTAAGAATAAAACGCTTTTGGCACAAAATTGACGGACTAGGGAATCATGAATTCATAGGTAGGCTTTTTAGGCTAAGTATGCTAAACAAAGATGGTCTTAAATCATTTTCAAAAATTGCACACACACATGGCTTCAATGAAGATACTGAGCAAGTTCAAGAGTTCTAGCAATCATAAATGACACACTCAAGAAAAAATAAGTCCGCATAATATAAAGCGCTTTAAGGCACAAAAGCTCACAGCTTATTTTCGCAACATGCTCAAATATCCAATTTTCTCAACTAATGCTAAGCAAATAAATGACATCTTCCCAATAATTCATTACATTATTCCCAAAAGTATGTTATCTCATACCATAAGATGCTCATAGTAAAATCATACTGAGTCGGCATTTTCGAAAACCTTGATTTAAAAATCACACACAAAAGCAATTAAATGTCCTAAAGCGATAAGCGTGCTAAAAATAAAAAACATAAAAATCAAAAATAAAAAAAAAAAAAAAATTGAATACAATTTTTTTATGCTCTACATGCATCTAAATGCAATGTAAAATGCAAGAAAGTACTAAATTATGCATGCTTGATAACCCCTAAACTTAAAATATGCTTTGTCCCGAAAATATGAGAAAATTATCAAAAGAAAGAGAACGGATAAAGAGTACTTACCTAGATAGTTCCTGAAGCCGAAGCTCGTCCGTCAAATTTGATATTGGAGAAGCATCGACGGCTGTCGGGTTGTGTGCGTCCACACGCCTGCAGTCCTGCGTCTTTCTTTTTTTTTTTTATTTTTTTTTATTTTTCATTTTGTTTTTTGTTTTATTTTTCATTTTTTTGTTTTTTTTTCCGTTATTTTTATCCCGGGGTTTGTCGCGATGCCTCTTGGATTGCCTCCCACAAAGCGCTAAGTTTTACGTTTCCAATGACTTTAGATTTCTAACATCACACATGTTGTTGAACCTTGTCGATTGAAATCCTTCACCTTATATTCGTACCATCCATCGAGGCGAATGGCCTCTCTTCGTTTTCTCGGATTAAGTTCGGTGATCGCTTGGGAATTTGTCTTTTTGATGTTGGCCTCTCAATGCGATTCTGCGATTTTGGGCTACTTGTGTCTTCAAAGATTCCATCTCGCATTCAACAAAAACGATGTTTAGAAAGAAGAAAAAAAAAATAAATAAACAAATCGAAAAAAGAAAAAAAAATATTTACAAAAAAAATACTTCAATTAAAATTGAACTAGTTATTACAATATCTAAGTGGAATCCATCAATCCCCGACAACGACGCAAAAGCCTGTTTCGCCAAATATATTTTGGATCTTAAAACTGCAAGTGTAAAGTGTAGTTTATAGAATAATGGCAAGCAAGGTTGTATTCTCAGGGGCCGATTTGTGAAACACTTAAAGCTATAATAACATCGTATTCCAATTGAAGCGACCGGATATCAAGTTTATAATAAAATCGAAAAAAAAAGAAATAAAAGAAATAAATTTGCGAACCCCACAAGTATTTTTAACAACTATAGGAGCAACATTAGACACATAATCTCGACTCAATATAACTATTATTAACTCCCAAAAGATTTATGAATTGAATGACTCCCCACAAATAGTTGTAGGTCTCCGATTCGATATACCCGTTTATGTCCGAATTCGATTTTCGTCTTTGCTAGAACACCTCTTCCGAATTTCGCACTAACAAATATGACATGCAAACTATTAGCCAAATAAAAAGCAATTAAGAATAAGCACTCAAATTCATAAAATAGAAAGCATGAATCAATTAAGAAAACAATTAATCAAGATTTAACATGAATACGAGTTTCGATTATGCCCCTAAGATCCAAAAATTAGCCAAACATTGATAACAATTCATAGACAAATTCAAAATCAATATTATGACATCGTTTAAGCCACACAAGAGATCTAGACATAGAAAGAAAACCTCTTCTTATCGGATGGGTTCCCTTCCAAGACTTCTCAAGCTCTTGTGCTCCCATAGATGCGAAAGGCCTTGTGGTGTTCTTAGTGACCTAGCCCTCCTCTCTCAAAAGACCTTAGATCTTGTGTTCCCGTAACTTGATGTGTTGTATGTGGTATGAATGAATGAATTTTCGTTCAAGCCTTAAGTCCCTTTTGTAGATGCACGGAGAGATCACTTGTAGAGTTCTCGTAGGATTAGGAGACCAATTCATTCCCAGAAACATCGCACGCCCGTGTCAACCCACACGGTTGAGTCGTGCGATCGTAATTTGCTCATGGGGTCTTCCCAAAGGAAAGTTGTAGCCCTTTCTATTAGATTTTCATAGCCACTTGAATCACCTCAATATTAATTTTGGTAGAGAAAGTTATGGCCAAAATATCAATCCTCGCCAAATCTTTGAAATTGTTAGCCTATTTTGACGTTTTTGATGGAAAATCCCTTTTGTTTGACCGTCCATGCTTCTTTCCTTCATATCGTTGCTCGTGCCTTTTGCTCTTGACCTATACTTTGAAACGTGATATCGCTTTTATCCAATTTAGCTCCATTTTCTGTAAAATTCACAAGAGTACGCAGATCCCGCCCAACAAAGGAAACCAAATAAAATACACTAAATCTACATGCAAATACATCAATTATATATTAAAATAAGCCCCAAAATGCACGTATATTTTACACGCATCACCGATCGCCATCCGTTATTTGTCTACATAGGCTCGTTATCTGTTTGAACAGGGGCCAACTAGGGGTTGACCAATCGAACTCGAGGTCGACCAAACCTATTCGACGATGTTGTTTTTAAAAAAAAACTTTTCCAAAAATTGCACAATGAACCCTTAAGTTTTTCAAAATTTATAATTTAACCCAAAACTCTTAAAATACAACAAAAATATAAATATAGACATTATGCAATATGTATTATGCCTAGACGAGATCGAATTGAGGTAAAAAAAACTCGGCGAGTAATGGTTTTGTAAAAATATCCGCGAGTTGAACTTGAGACGGAACAAATTACATCTCAATTTTTCGTTTTGAAACGCAATCCCTTAAAAATGATGTCGAACCTCAATATGTTTGGTTCGATTATGATGAACCAGATTTTGTGAAATATATACAGCGGACGTATTGTCAAAAAAAATATTTTTGAAAGAACATTTGTAATCAGCTAAAGTTTGTTTCATCCAAAGAAGTTGAGTACAACAAAAGGCCGTGGAAATATATTTGGCTTCGTAGTTGATAAAGATACACAATTTTTTATTTGAAAACCAAGATACTAGACAATCGCCTAAAAGTCGACATGATCCGGAAGTACTTTTACGATCATCAATATTTCCCGCATAATCAATCACTAAATCCTTTAAAAAAAGTTTCCATTCTTTGGAAAACAAGCCATAAGAAATAGTGTCTTTCAAATATCGAAAAATTCTTTTAACGACACTTAAATTAGATTCTTTGATATTGCTTTGAAATCGAGCACATAGGCATATGACATGAAGAATATCGAGTTTACTTGCGGTTAAATAAAGTAAACTACCAATCATACCTCGATATTTTGTTTGGCCTACCGATTTACCTTTCTCATCTTTTTCAAGCTTGACGGTCCTTCTTTCTTTAATTCAACTTTTTTAAAAGCTCTTTGGTGTACTTGGATTAAGATATATAAATGCCTTCTTGGCATTGTTTTATTTGAAGCACAAGGAAAACGTGAGGTTCTCCCATCATGCTCATATCATATTCACTTTGTATAAGCTTAGAAAATTTCTTACAAATGGACTCATTAGTAACACCAAAAATAATATCATCAACATAAATTTGTTCTAATAAGCAATCTTGCCCTTTTTCAAAAACAAAAAGAGTAGTATCAACTTTACTTTACTTCTTGAAAAACCATTTTGCAAAAGAAAAGAGTTAAGTCTATCATACAAGCTCGGGTGCTTGTTTTAAACCATACAAGGCTTTTTAAGTTTATAAACATCATTTGGCCTCAAAACTTTTCAAATCCCTGGAGGTTGTTTAACATAAACTTCTTCTTGAATAAAACCCTTTAAAAAGGCGGACTTAACATCTATTTGGTAAAGTTTGAAATTTTTAAAACAAGAATAGGCAAGTAAAATACAAATGGCTTTTAAGCGTGCTTTACGAGTGCAAAAGTTTTAATGCCACGGGAAGATACGAATTATCACCTTTATCTTCTTGTTGGACATTGGAAGTTGAAGGTTGATCATTTGATGTGGAAGGTTGATCACTTTGAACATCATTTGGAACAATTGGTCCAACTTCATCTTCTTTATCACTTTCATCATTGGGTATTCTTTCAACACCGGAGGCTTCATTGAATTTGACGTGAATAGACTCCTCGACCATCATGCTAGTTTTGTTATAAACCCGATATCCTTACTCTCAATCAAGTACTCCATAAAAATTCCTTCATTGGCCTTAGGGTCAAGTTTGTCTAATTGATCATTGGTATTCAAAATAAAACACTTGCAACCAAATATTTTGAAATAAATAATATTTGGAGTTGATTGGCATGTATTTTGCATCTATTTTGGGCTTAATCATGGCTAGAATGTGTTGATATGCATGCATTACATGAGTAAATAGGGCTTTATTTCTTTTTGTGGAAAAGGATTATGTCTGCTCGTTTTGTAGGAATTTATGGATAATTGTAGCATTTTGGCAACAATTTGGAGCATTGCTATAAGAAACCGCCAATACTTGATGTGATGGACGACGCGTTTGAGTCGAATCGAGAAGAAGTCGACGAACCGGGTGAAAAAATGGAAGAAAATGGCCAAGTGCTTGTCGCTAGCACAGTGAGCACGGGCGGGGCGTGCTCAGCACAAGACACCGTGCTCAACCTAAAACTCGAAGGCTCAATGTTCGACTACTAAAGACGGGCTGGTCGTGCCATAGAGCACGGCCCGTGCCCCCTTCGAGAGGTTTGGACAATTCCTACGGACCCAAAGACGGGCTGGGCTGGGCATGCCCTAGCGCACGGACTTTATGCGCTCATAGAAAAAACAGTCGACTCATTGTGAACTAGGTTTCACCCAAACGAAGTACAAATAGAGACAGGCGGCCACGAACATGGACACACGGATTTTTACCCTACAAAGCGAGAAAAAGCAATTTTTCCACCGGAGAATTGGAGAGATCGATCATGACCGCAACCACACCTTCGAGGATTGAAGATAGATCGAGAGATCGTCATCATCCCCGAGTTCACTCATTCCATGGTATCATTATTTTCAATTAGTTAGAGATGAACATTAATAATTTGTCTATGGATTATTTCTTTTCTATGTCCTGGCTAAACACTTTGTGATTTCCGGGTTTGGGAGTAGGTTAATGGATAATTTTATTTGATGTTTAATTGCAATCGGTTAATGTTTTACAACTTTATTCAAGTATTTGCTTTAATTCTTGTTTTATCAAAAAGCTATTGGTTTAACTTGTTTGATGTATTGATTCATAATTCTAACCGATGAGTTTCAATACTAGATCTATGAGTACTTGACATGAATATCTTGCATGATTGAGAAGTCCGTGAATATTCGTGAGGCTTTATAATCTTTTGATCTTTTGGGAGTTGGATATCTCATGTTGAGTAGAGATGCTAGCATAGATATTCCAATCAACGCTTTTACATGCATCTCGAGAGAGAGGGTAAATTACTTTTGTGATTGGTCTATAGGGAAGAAAATGTTTAACTTTGGTTTGATTAATCGATAATAAAAGGGGATATTAATCAAACCACAACCCAGAATCCATTCATTCATACTTGATCTTTTAATCCACTCTTTTGCTTTGTTATTCTATGATAATTTCGCTTTACTATTAATAAAATCAATCCATCTCAAATTCAATAGTCTAGATAAAAATAAGGCTATTATAATCCAATAATTAGTACATTAATTTATTAGTCCCTCGTGGATTCGACATTGCTAACCCTATTCTATAAATCGCACCGTACGCTTTGCGTGAAGCTAAAAATAAAAGGCGAACAAGAGTTTTCCTTTCCAAAGCTCATAAGGTGTTTTATTTAACTTGGGACCAAGATATACCTGGGTTATAACATAACAAGCGGTGTTGACGGTTTCGCCCCCAAAATCTTTTGGAAGTAAAAATTTAATGAGCATGGACCGACACATTTCTTGAAGAGTTTGATTTTTCCTCTCGACAACAACATTTTGTTGTGGAGTTCTTAAAGAAAAAAAATTATGTGCATACCTTTGGTTTCACACAATATTCAAATCACCATCAAATTCACCTTCTCGGTCACTCCTTATAGATTTTATCGTATCTCCTTTTCATTCGCTATAAGTCTACACAACTTAGCAAACTCATTAAGCGGCATCACTTTTATTTGCAAGAAAAATAGCCCAAGTATATCTAGAGAAGTCATCAACTATAACAAAAGTGTCATATTTTTCACTTAAACTTTCGGTGCAATATCCCCATACAAATCAAGATGATGTAGTTGTAGAGGCTTGGTTGTGGAATTTTATTTTTGGGCTTAAAACTACTTTTAGCTTAATTTGTTCTTTTGACAAGTGTCACATAAGCCAATATTTTCAAATTTTAATTTGGGTAGTCATTTGACATGTTGGATTTTGTAAATCTTTTGTAAATTCTTGTATCCAACATGTTCAAGTCGCCTATGCCATAAACTAGTTAAATCATTATTGTCGACAAGACAAGAAATATTTTGACTAACCAAATCACTTGTGCAAATTTTATAAACATTGTCTTTTCTATTTACTTCACAAATAATTTTACCATTTTTAAGAATAAGGCATTTTTCTATGTTGAAAACAATATTATAATTAGAATCACAAAGTTGTCTTACACTTATCAAATTGAACTTAAGCCCTTCTACTAATAAAACTTTACTAAGAGAGAGAGAAGAATTATCAATGTCTCCATTGCCAAGAATTTTTCATTTGCCATTCCCGAACATGCGTTCCTTCTTCTTGAGCTTGATGTTGGTAAAGAGTTCTCTCTTTCCGGTCATATGGTGCGAACACCCGCTGTCCACGAGCTATTTTGAATCTTCCAAAATTGTTATAGCTCTAGCACCTACAAATAAATCATTTTTAGGTACCCTAAAATTTTGGGGTCCATGAGAGTTAACCTTCGGACCTTTGGGTGTCCAAAAATGACTATTGTTATTTCTAAGTTTACATGCACTAGCAAAATGTCCAGTTTACCACAATAAAAGCAAGTAATAATATTAGGACTACTAGCATGTATGAAAATTGAGCTTGGTCATTTTTCTTAAAAACGGTTTGAAAAGGTTTGTAACCAATTCCTAGTTTAGATTGCTCACTTCTTTGTGCACCAATGATTTTTATAACCTTATTCGTGGCTCAAATTAAAACGCCGCACATCCTTTTTCAAATTTCCAAATTCTTTTGTGAGCAATTATTTTTCAAAATCGGGACTATGAACTTTAGCGGGAGTATTTGAATGTGCATGATCAAGTGATTCATATGAATAAATAATCTATCTTTTTCTAATTTTAGCTCTTTATACTCCTTTTTCAAAGTCTTGTATTTACAAATCATGTCTCTAAATTCATTTTATAAATCAAAGATAATCACATTGAATTCAACAATTAAAAAGAAGAAGATGAAGAGTTAGAGCATACTTCATTGTTTTCATCATCTATGACCATGAGACCATGCTCGGTTTCCTTTCTTCCTCGTCGAATGTCACAAGAAGTTCATCCATGTTTTGACATTCGCATTGAAAGCCTTCTTTTTGGAAAATGATTATTCTTCTTTTTATCCTCCTCCTCACGATTTTGGGCAATCGGCTATAAAGTGCCCGAGTTTCCCGCATTTAAAGCAAGAATTATCTCTAGCTTTTCTTGTCTTGTTTTTATTGACAAATTTGGCAAATTTTTGAACAAGGGCGCGCTTCTCATCCTCCTCATCATTACCATCATTAGTATTATTTGAATTTGAAGCAAGACCTTTAGGTGTAGATTGCATACCCGATTGAAAGGTGGATGGTTTGGAATTCTTTCTTTCTTTGAGACAGACTTTATATATAAGAAGATTTCCAATAAGATCATCAAACTTGAGAGTCTCGGGATTTTGAGCCTCCGTTATAGATGTTACTTTTTTGGACCATGAGCCGGGAAGAGCATTCGAGACTTTAGTAACCTTATATTTTTCGAAATAATTTTTTTGAGAGCCAATAAAGGATTGACTATGTTATCAAGCCTTTCCACTATTTTAGAAATCTCTTCCCCCTCAAACATTATGAAGTTTTCAAAATCTTTAACAAGCATGGTTATTCTAGCTTCTTTAACTTTCTTAGTACCTTCATCAATAATTTCTAATTTTTCCCAAACCTCATGATCCGCTTTTATCCCCGAGTTATATTATACTCATTAGCCGTAAGAGAGCAATGTAAAATATTTAAGGTCTTACCGTTGAGAGAGAAGGACTTCGTATCAATGTCATCGAATTCCTTGAGACTTTTGAGAACCGTGGTTCCGTCCTCCATTTTCTTTGTTAGTTGAGCAATTTCTTCGATGATCGTCTTCAAAATATCAAATCGGCAACCTTGTAGAAAGCATTCCATCCAATCCTTCCAAAAGACGTAGTTGTTGTCTTGAAAAGTGGTGGCTTGTTGATGGAGGTGCTTGGTTGTGAGGTAGCTTTTCGTTCGTAGCCATGGATCTCCTCTTTACTCGCAAAGTTTAAACGAGATTGCCAAAGAGTTTGGCTCTGGCCACTTGTTAGTTCAAGTGGCTACGAAAATCTCTAGAGGGGGTGAATAGATTTTCCTAATTTTCCGATTTGTGCCCTATTTTTCAAATGTGAAGACAACAAATTTTTCGAATGATATATAGAGGTTCAACCCACCTAGGTCCTAATCCTCTACCACCGGTATGTCCGAATGGATTTCAAAATGGAGAAGTTTTATTGATACCAAACAATTACAACTTTTCCCTTGAAAAGTATCACACTCTTCTTACACCACCACCTATTAAGATTACCACAATCTTCTTCAACAATGAAGAGCACCAAACTCTTCAACACCTAGAATCAACAAAGTGTGTTCTTACCACAAGAACACTAACAAGGATTTCTTGTTTTGGATGATTTGAGAATTACAATCAAGATTACACTTTATTTGAAAATATTACAACTAAAAAGTGCAAGTGTAATCAAGAAGGAAGCTTAATACTCAAGATGTGCAAGTCAAGGCATAGGTTAAATAAAACAAGAATATGTAGACAAGTAAGAATGGGAATTTTGCTGAATTTTCTTGTTGTGTTGAATGCTTATATTGTTGTCACCGATCCTTCAAATCCTTCATCTATTTATAGGAGAGTCTTCAAGATTGGATCTCCAACATAAATTCCTCCATCCTCACTTTTGTCTACAAAAAAAAAAAGATCACAAGATGCACAAATAATGGACAAAAATGATAAAGTGATAAAAGTAAATCTAGTTGTCTCCCATAGGTTCAAAATCCTCGGATTCAAATGGGTCCACCAAGAGAAAAAATTTGAATTTTGAAAAATCGTTAAAAGTGGATCGGCATAAGTCATCCCGGTCAACGATTGACCGTGGGGCGACCAATCGACCAGGGTTGACTGCTCGACCTACCGGTTGACTTCGGTATGATGAGAATCCAGATCCACGAAGGATCCGGCAACACCAAATGCAAGCTATCTTGAGTTCTTGAAGACTATGTAATTGAGTTCTTGAGTTCTTGTATTTGTTTATCATAGATTAGGTGTTATTTTCGTTATTTTGAGTCATTTGAGTGGCCAAGTTGATGTTAGAGGCCAAGTATATTGAGTTCGAGTCATATTAGTTAATCATGTGTCAAAAGGAAGCATTGACGATCGAATAGCAAGAGGATTCCTTAGAAAAACGCCCAAGCGCGTCAACAATTTTCAACACTCTTTGGCAGGGGTTTAGTATTTGGGCCATAACTTTCTCTACAAATTGGTATTGGGCTGATTCAAGTTGCTATGGAATGCTAAGAGAAAGGGCTACAACTTTTATGAAGACTCAGAACAGATTCAAAATCCCGGGACGCGATTTTCGCCCGCACGTTAATATTAACTGCGATTGAGTTTCCTTTTTGGGTATTGGACTTATTTTCCTTTCTAGTTTGTTTAGGGTTTGTTTTGAGTCGCCTATATAAGGCAAACACTTGTTTATTTTTTCATAAGAACTTTGATATTGAATATTGATTAGAGATTTTCTCTTCAACCCTTTGGTTTCTCCAAGTGCTTCAAGAATTACGTTTTTGTTGTAATTATCGACTTATCATGCAATATTCCATAATTGCTTGTGGCGTCTTCGCATACCGGTTTCTTGCTTTGCTAAGCAACGGTCGAGGTTTTCACCATCTTTAACCGAACTAGTGAAGATCTTGGGTTAACAACATATTGTTGTTGGGTCGCCTGCACAATTGTTGTTGCGGTTCACATCGATTGGTAATCGAGCCATCTAGCAAGGTTAAATTTATCCTTGTTTTTATTTTATTTTTCATTTTCTTTGTTATCCATAAACCCTAGTTCTTCAAGGGTTACCAAAAAAATTCAAAATTCAAAAAAAAAAACGAGGGAGTTTATTTTATGAGTTGAGGTGATACACGAGCGTATACACGTGAGGGAGTGATTTAAACATGACCGAGGAAAACGACAAACAAGCAGATTTGGGTAACAAGTTGGATATGGAGGCGATAGCAAACATGGTTAAGAAAATAATGTTTGAGACATACGGGATCTCGGGAGGCGCCGAGAATCGAGGAGCCTCGCTACTTGGGCGCGGAGGCCTCAAGAAGTTCGAGTTAGAGGAGTGGGTAAATGAGATTGATGATTTTGATTCGAAAGGGAACAAAATTACAACCGAGTAGAGGTCGGTCTTGCGAAATTGAGTGATCGGGGACGTGAGGATAGCAATTTGAGTAACATCAAAATGCAAATCCCCTGCGTTCCAAGGAAAAAGTGATTCGACGCCTATTTGGATTGGGAGAGAAAAATCGATAATGTGTTTGATTGCCAAAACTATTTTGAGTTGAAAAAAAAGGTGAAATTGGCGTCAACCGAATTCTCGATTATGCAAGTGTGGGTGGGATCAATTAATGGTCTCAATGAGAAGAAGCGGCGAGTGGCCCGTTTCCACATGGGAGGAGATGAGGAGTTTGATGCGACGTCGGTTTGTACCAAATCATTATTATAGAGGCTTCTATCAAAGGTTGCGAGATTGACACGGGGGTCGAAGAGCGTAGAGGATTATCATAAAGAGATGGAGATTTGATGGCAAGGGCGAATATCGAAGAAGATCGGAGGTTACTATGGCGAGATTTATCGCGGGGTTGAATACTCCTATAGAAGATGTCGTCGACTTACATCATTGTGTCGATCTCGAGGAGTTGGTGCACATGGCAATGAAAGTTGAGTAGCAGCTCAAGAGGAGGGGATTTACACGGCAAAATCCCAACACTAGCACCAGTACTTGGGGTTCTAATACTCCGCAATAGATGATGCACGTTTTTCACTACGACCTAAAGTTGTGGAGAACAAGACGGACTCGAGACAAGGCAAAACCATCGGGTAAATTTTATCCTTCTATTTCACGCACTAGGGACATTGAGTGTTTTAAATGTCATGGGAGGGTCATAGAGCTAGCGAATGTCCAAATAGAAAAGTGATGGTGATCCGGGCTAATGGTGATGTAGAGTCCGAAAAATGAGGATGATCATGATAATCTAGAATTGGAGGAGGGTCTAGAGGTAGTTAAGCCGATGAAGGGCGATGTGTTATTACTAGTGTCGTGTAGAGTTTTGAATATGCAACCAAAGTTAATTGATCATGAGCGGCGATGAAAATATTTTTCACACTAGATGCTTAGTTAAGGATAAGGTGTGTAGTATGATCATTGATGGAGGTAGTTGTACAAACGTGGCTAGTGCGAAATTGGTGGAGAAGTTGGAGATTCCTACACTTGAACATCCGAGTCGTATACACTACAATGGTTCAATGATTGTGGCGAGGTGCGAGTTAATAAAAAGTGTTGGTGTCTTTTCAAATTGGGGCTATAGGGATGATATACTATGTGATGTGGTGCCAATGTGGGCTTGTCATATCTTGTTGGGTAGACCATGGCGGCGTTTGATAAAGAGTTATGCATGATGGATATACTAATTGCTATACCTTTGAGCATGAGCGAAGAAAGTTCATACTTTCATCTCTTACACCTGCAGAAATTTATGATGATCATGTGAGGGTGAGAGTTTGCGAGTCAAAAAGAAAAGGAGTGTTCGGCAAGTGAGCAAAAGAAATAAATAAAAGCCGAGAAAATGAGAGCTTGAGTGGAAATCAAAATAGAGAGTTGGATATTTTGGCCAAGGGTAGTTGTGAGATTCGAGAGATGGCCAAGAAAAAGGAGAGCACAAAATTTGAGTGGGCCAAAATATGGGGAAAGGCCAATGAGGTAAAACAAGAGAGAAAATTTGTGCTTATGATTAAATTGAGAGACATTAGGCGAGAGTGTTTGAATGCTAACATATTTGATAATATTTTGCCTAGTTCTATTGTTTCTAGTGTGCGGGATTTGGGCAACCTGGATGAATGTGCGTCTTCGTTCACATTTGAGCAACCGGTGGATTGATATAATTGTTTACCCTTTGGGGTCAACATTTGGATTCGAGGACGAATCCCTTTCAAGAGGAGGGGAATGATGAGAATCCAGTCACTAAGGATCCGGGCAACGCCAAATGCAAGCTATCTCGAGTTCTTGAAGACTATGTAATTGAGTTCTTGAGTTCTTGTATTTGTTTATCACAGACAGGTGTTATTTTCGTTAATTTGCGTCGTTTGAGTGGCCAAGTTGATGCTAGAGGCCAAGTATATTGAGTTTAGAGTCATATTAGTTAATGATGTGCGAAAGGAAGCATTGACGGTCGAATGAACAAAAAGAGGATTCCTTAAAAAAAACGTCCAAGCGCATCGACAATTTTCAAGACTCGGCAGGTTTTAGTATTTGGCCATAACTTTCTCTACAAAATTGGTATTTGGCTGATTCAAGTTGCTATGGAAAGCTAAGAGAAAGGGCTATAACCTTTATGAAGACTCCAGGAACAGATTCGAAAATCCCGGACGCGTATTGTCGCCGACATGTGAATATTGACTGCGATTGAGTTTCCTTTTTGGGTTTTGGACTTCTTTTCCTTTCTAGTTTGTTTAAGGTTTTGTTTTGAGTCGCCTATATAAAGGCAAACACTTGTTTATTTTTCATAATAACTTTAATATTGAATATTGATTAGAGATTTTCTCTTCAAACCTTTGGGTTTCTCCAAGCGCTTCAAGAATTACGTTTCTTGTTGCAATTATCGACTTATCGAGGCAATATTCCATAATTGCTTGTGGCGTCTTCAAGCATACCGGGTTCTTGCTTTGCTAAGCAACGGTCAAGGTTTTCACCATCTTTAACCGAACTAGTGAAGATCTTAGGTTAACAACATATTGTTGTTGGGTCGTATGCGACAATTGTTGATGCGGTTCACATCGTGGGTAGACATGTGCCTAGAACTTAATAGAGAGAGAGGGACGTTTTAACCAACTTCGGTACCAATCGATCACTTGGTCGATTGGTTGACCTCTGGTCGACCGGTTGATGTAGTCCAGGGACTTTTTGATCCGTAAAAAATTTCGACTAAGTCTTTTGGGCTCCATTTACCTTGATGTTATTCGGTAATAGTTAAAAAATACTTTATACGATTTAAAACAAGTTTTATAACGCCTTAAAAAGTCATTTTGAATGATCGAAAAATAATTAAGGTGAAATCATCAAAATCAAAAATAGTTTCAATCTATCGTGTATTTTATTTTTTATTTCGATAATATTAATACACGTCAAATATATAAAAACCATTGTCCCTAAATAGTTAACGTAATTAATTATAGTGTTAATTAATTAGAAATAGTACCCCGAGGTTTGAGATAATTACTAAAAAAATTAATTAAACTAAGTTTCAAAATTACTAAAACTACCTTTGATGTTTGATTCGTCTAATATTTTATCATAATCATTAGTTGAGCTTACGGAATTGACAGATATAATCAAAAATTGACCTAAAAGTCCCAAAATGCTCATGCAGTATAGTTCAAAAAATTGCCAAAAATTACATAACTCAAAAATCTTCACCAAAATTTTGCAAATGCCCCATTTGATTATGAAAAGGAAATAATATACACCCTTTCATAAACTACTGAAAATGTCCAAAAACTCTTGGGGGTAATTTTGTCCATCAACTTCTTCTTTTCTCTTTAACTTTTTCCTTTTGTTTTTGTCCATTCCGTCAGGGTCATTATCGCCTTTACACAAATTCCGCTAGTTTTACTGTAGTCTTTCAAATTAAAGTGGCATTTTTGTAAATTTTGAATCTAGCTGTGTTTTTTTTTTTTAACTACTCCAAATCTTGGGTTTACGTTTTCTAATTAGCCCTTGTTTTGGACGTGAAAACGAGACCATTTTATTAAGAATGATGATTCTCGTTACGGAACAACATTCTCAACAAAAGTACTTGTATGTAAATGAGATGCTAGTGCTACAGCTAACGCATGGAGACACTCATTTGCTTGAACTTTAAAGTTATCCCTTAATGATATGACAATAAGAGGTGAAACATAAAATGTACAATAAATTCTATCGTGTGTTGGCCCATACCTTAGAAGAAATGATTGTCAAGTACAGTATGAAGAACAATTAATTACTGTTCAATATCAAAATATTTAAATATGTGCTTTATACTACTTTTTTATGGGATAAAATCGTCCTTTCTTAATTATCGTTTTTATTTATTTGATGCATTTATTAATTACGTCAATATTATTAATTATAAGACCACATATATGATTTTAAAACTATATGGCCCCACCAAATCTTGACGCTGCCCATAACAGCCAAGCAAACTACTTTGTTTATAAAGCTCATGTGACCATCATCCTGGGTATAAAAGACCACTCCATCTCATTGTAAGTAAGTTCAACTAATTACATTAGAAGTGCATTCATGTGTTTCGGAAGTATTTTCCTACAATTGTTGATGGTGCATCGGAAGAGGCCTCCATGGGGACACACCAAACCCTCTAACCTTGTTTTATATGTTGCAAGCTAGTTCAAAAGATTCTACGAGCTCAAGAGAAGAAATTGAAATCGACTAACTACTCATTTTTTGACTTTGAATGATATGACAATTTTAAGCAACATCAACCAGCTAATAATTAGCATTTATATGACGATGATTGGATAAAAAATTGGAAAGGGTACAAAAGTACTAGTAGTTGACAAACATAGTTATGAAACTTTTGATATTACAACCAATTTCATAAAGGCCAAAAAAAAGGGATGTGAATTGATGAATTGTGCTTGCTAGCTGTATTAATGCAACTAGAGTCAAAAAATGGCCCGATCCAGGGAATAGGGTTGGGTGGCTACGATTTTGTAGGGCTTGAGAAGATCTGGCTATTTGGCCCGACTTGCAAGGCCGAACACCTACCGGTCCGTTAGGCCGAAATACCAGTCGGCCCGATTGACCAAACAATTTTAGTGTATTTTTAAAATGCATGGTGCAATTTGGACTCCCCAAAAATAGCCCAACTTCCCCTTGGCGATGGGCGATCCACTTTGATAGCTCCAAGGGCATCTCCAACCCATAACACCAAATTTGGTGTGAAAATCACACCAAATTTGGTGTTTTGGTGTAATTTTGCAAAACCCTCTCCAACCCACTACACTAAATCTTACACCAAATGAGTATTTTAATATTTTCTTTTCATTTTGGAATAGCAAATTTATTTGTTTATGCAATTATTTCTTTTGCTTATATTTTATTATTATTAATGTAACTAAATAAAAACTTATATTTAACTACTATTATATTAATTAATTATATTGCAAAATTAATATTACAACTAATATCACAATAAATAAAAATATTAAATTGCACACTAGACAATAAAAACGACAAACCTAAAACAAATATTTAAAGACAAAAAAATATAATTTTGTTTATTAATTCAAGTTTAATTATAATGTTAGTGTTTTGTATTTTATGATAGACTTTGATGCTTTTTTAATTAAATTATAATTTTGTTTATTAATTATTTTAGTTTATCAAAATTTTAAGTTTAGTTTATAATAATTTATTGGTAAATATTAACTATTGTTCATCCAAAATAATAATTATATATAAATTTAAATAACTAAAACCATGTTACAAATGAATTATATATCAAATAAATGATACAATAGGAATTAAAAGTTTGAAGTAGAAGAAATTGGAGGGCAAAGAGGAATATTTGTATTCACCAAATTTGGTGTAAAGGAATAGTGTTGCACCAAATTTGGTGTAATACTATTCATTACACCAAATTTGGTGTGATGTTTAGAGTTGAATTGGAGGGTGTTTTTAGATATTTAGTGTTTTAGTGTGGATTTTAGAGTTGGGTTGGAGATGGTCTAAATGCAACAGCCCTTTATGTGTAGTTGCAATTTAAAGAAATCGTTTTAGAAAAACAACCTTAGACGCAACTTAACTAAAAAGAAATAATAAATCCATTTTTAAGTATCCCAATGCTGCAATTTCCGTGGCTTCTTTCTGTCAAGGCCTTTTGTCTTGTTCCAAATCTTAATAAATAGTGCATTTCCTTTCCCTTTCTTCACTAGCTGTTATTTCTTTCTGCCTTGTCAAAATTCCTATCCCAATCGTTTCTTTTTTTCTTTCTTCCATTATATCTACCATTCTTTCAATTTTCAAATTAATTGTTTAAAAAGGTCCACTCCACGAGGTTCTTAGCTTCAATTTTCCATTTAAAAAATGTAATTTGTTTCTTTGCCATTTTGCTCTCTACTATATTATATACTCTTTTGTCCTTCAACGTTCCATCACCTCAACCTGTCACAAAAAGGCCAAAAAGAAGTGAAAAAACACCAATATTTTAAGCAAACGATTGACAAATGTGACTTGTAAATTGTAGAGTCCCACTGTTCACTCAATCAGGCAGGTGAAAGTCCCCATATTTTTCATTTTCTTGGTTTCAGCAAAATAAAAACAATGAAAAACAAAAATAAAAAAAAAATCACTTCTACTTATTGACATCTCAATCAATTGGTCTTTTTCTTGCTAGCCATCTTATTATTCCTTACTGTCTCCCACTGAAATAATTATCTCAGCCCTTTCAAATTCTGTGGTTTCAAAGCTTTCTTCTCCCAATTCTCAGTAATGGGATGCCCTCAAAATGGCACTTTTTGCCAAAATTTGCCTTTTCTTTTCTCATTCTTGTAATTTATTCATCATCCCAGTTGAGATTATTCAATGCTGAAGGTAAATGTGTTTCCGTCAAGATTTACACACACACACCCCTTATATACATACATATTCATCATAAATTAAGTTCCAATTTTTTAATTTTTTGTATATTTTCAGGTAGAAGATTAACACAAACAACTGACAATTCCAAGGTAAGACTTGGGCTTTTCTTTTCCGTTTTGTGTGTCTTTATGGCATTGTATGGTTGTGTTTTCACTTTCCAATCCAACTATTCCGAAAAATTGGTTATGTTAGTCTTTTGAAAGTATAACCAAACAATTTTTACCACAATCACGTAAATTTATCTGAAAATACAATATAAACACACAAATCAATATTAAAAATACATTCAAAAACTATAATAAATATATTTTTACTTTTATACAAAATTCTGACAACAAATCAAAAAATATTTTCAATTCTCTTAAGAAAATCAATAAGACTTGAAAATTCATTTCCCACAATAGAAACTTGAAATTGGGCTTGGAAATAAATCTATACAAGTCCTATGTTTTCTCTTCTTTTTTTCGTTGATGGTTTTAAGGTCATTAATATTGAATTATTTTATCGGATAGTAGATAATGAATGAAGAAAAGGCAATAATCTTGAGAGGACAAATAGGTTCAAGGCCACCACGTTGCAATCGGAGATGCAATTCTTGTGGGCCCTGCCAAGCCATTCAAGTACCCACGAACCCACAAACCCGAACCGGAAATACAAACTCAACCGCCGACGACGTCGTTTCAGTCATTGCCTACGCTAGAGGCGATGATAATTCCAACTACAAACCCATGAGCTGGAAATGTAAATGTGGAAACCTCATTTTCAACCCATAATTAATCATTATTTATGGTTAATTTCAAACTTACAGGTGACTTAATTAAGTACCCTTTAATTATTGTTCACCTTTTTTTGATAAATAATATACATTCTAGCACTGAAATTTAATTTTTATTTTTGGTAGGCAGCATATGGGAATTTTCCATGTGTTGTGTAATATTTCTTTTTTTTTGTTATATATGAATGTTGTTATTAATTTATTATGTTACATTGAATGGGCATTTAATATAGCATACTTGTTGTACCCACCCAACACATGAAGGCAGATAATCATATAGGGTGGCAGAGATTCTGATATTGTACAAATTCAGTACACGCAATAAATACGCATTAAATGGTAGATAGTATGAGTAATTGAATATGATTAACAAACATGGCAGTGGAAGCCAGTGGTAACTTAAAGCCGGCGGGCGAAAGAAAACAGTAAAAAAAATCAGATGTGCTATGTGTTCTTTTTGGTAGAACTGCCAAAATACGCCTCATGATTTTCTAGGTTAGAAATAATTCGGGGTTATTTGGTCCAACTCAATTGGTTAATAGGTCGGATTAGTCCAACTTTTAGTCTTTTAGTCTTGTCCGACCATTTTTATGTTCAAAACGTCTGGATTGGGTTGGCCAAACATTTTTTAAAAGCCCGATGGACTTGGCTGGGCCAGAACGACCCAATATTTGCGAGCTCTAGTTTTTGGTATACTGATTTTACCATGATAAATCTTTGGGATAACTACAAAAACCCTGAAATTTGGGCTAAAAAAAATTAAAAACTTTTGAAAACAAAAAAGGTCTCACTAGATTTGATTTTAATTTAAATTTAAAGTTGTAACGATAATATTACTATAAATTTGAAATGTCAGTTGGGTTTAAAAATATTATTTTGTTTATAAAGAAGGACAATATAAGACGAAATTAAATCAAGGGGCTTCTTCTAATTTTTTTTTTTTTTGTTATTAGCCCAAATCTAGGGATTTTGTAATTGGGAAATTTATTTCTATTTAGTTTTTGTTTTGGCCAGTGAGCTGTCATTTCTGAAAGACTAATGGACACGCAAAAATTGGATTAGCATTATTACACTATTTGTTTTGGGTATGAATGAACAGAGATCTGCAGAGAAAACTCATGGTTTTCTTGATTTGCAAGAAACTTTGGGATTCTCATTAAGAAATTGATAAAGTTGGTAATGAGTAGTCTGAGATTTGTCATCATCTGAGGTTGCTCAGATTATTAGTTAACATTAATGGATAACCATACGTCATTATAATTGTGGCGAAGGGGATGTCGTTATCAACAATGTAAACTGATTTTTGTGGCCGCCCGAAGGAGAAAAAAAACAATTACTAGGGTCTAGGGGTATGCCTGTGAATTAAATTTAGTATATTGTGAATTTCAGAAATGTTTTATCTTAGAAATGGAAATATATAAATTTTTTTAATAACTTTAGCAAGATCAAAACTTTTGTGAGTTTACATTATTTTAGAAGAAAATTTAGAAAAATTCAACTCAAACAGTCAACTCAATTTTCACGCTAAATTACAATATTCTATTTTTATTCTTTTTAATATTGAATTAATTTATTTATCAATTAATTATTTAGCATATATGTCTATATATTTCTACAGATTTTAATATTTAATTGGATTTAATATAATTAAATGTAAATATAATTTGTATTAATTTTTAATTAATTATTTTAATTTGAAAAATTATATATATCCTTACAAAGTGATCAATTAGTTTGAACATAAAATTACTGTAATTTTAAGAATGTATGTTATGAATTCTTTCTTATATTAAGTTTTTATCAATAAATTAATTTTTAATTTATTATGTAAATTCTATTATATATATATATAATTGAACATAAATATAAAAATTAACAATAAAATCTTAATTTACAAAAAATACTAATTAGGAAATTAAACTTATTTTAATAAACAGACCAATATACAAAAACACAAACCATATAACTAATTACATAAATTAGATAATATTATTATATAAATAAAAAAACTGTCAAAAAAAAATTTAAAAATAAAAAATTTAGCGTGGAATAGTGCCCGCTAGATATATCAGCTCATTCTTCAGTTCACCCCCACACTTTTTAGCATTATCATTGGAGCAAATCTCAACTGAAAATTGGTGGAATTTTCTATTTTAGAGGAGCATTGGAGATGATCTTTTCACATGGATGTCACATGAAACATAATATCATAGTATTGAAATATTAAATGAAATATACAAGAAGGAACCAGGGATTTAACTCAACTTTGTTTTCTTTCAACTTGATTGTTAACCGCCATTTCATAGTGTTTAGTTAGGGAATCGTCAAGTGTGTGTATATATATATAGGGGAGGATCAGTGAGGCCATGTTTCTAGGTGAGACATAATGGACTAATCTCAATCATCCCTCACTATTAATCAATGGGTATGATTTAATGGATAAAAATATATTAAAATATTAATTTAATCAATATAAGGGTAGTAGGGTAAAATAACATAACAAGTTAGTTACAAAAATGAAATCAAATCTCTTTCTCTCTCATACATCTCCTTTTCCCCAATCTCACGCTCTCTCTCTTTCTCTCTCTCTTCATTCCTCCATTAACGCAAATAAAGAAAATCGTGAAGAACTCGAAAATTACATTCATGAAAATTACAGAGAAAAACACGAAAAATCGGTGCAATATTACGAGAGAAATAACGAATGTGAGTTCGAAAACTAAATATGTAACAAAACTCAACTAAATATGCATTATCCAAAACTATCTATGCAGTAAAAAACTAATATGTAGAATAAAGATAACCAACTATGCAAGATGTCATAAACTATGCAACAAAATCAACTAACTATGTATTATCTAGAAACTATCTATGCATTGTGGAATAACTAAATATGCAAAGACATTATGTAACATCTCATTTTTATAATTTCCAAAAGCAACATCCCCTTTTATAACTAAATATACATTATATTGAACTTATTTATGCGATTAGTATAACTACATATGTAGTATGTTATATTCAATTATGTCTTGTTTTCGTAAAAACAAAGGCAACAAAATAACTAAATATGCATTATTTGATGTTTAATTATGCAAAGAGAAGAACCCTAACTATGTCAGAAAATAAAAATATTTGGAAAGAAAAATGATTCCTTAAATTCCGCCACAAAATCCCAGATCTATTTCACTTTAAACTACTGACCACTAATTTGAACCATAAAATCCGCTTTGGGACCACTAATTTGAATTACAAAATTACAATCTTACCCTTAAAATCAAAAAATAAGGAAATAATTAAAAAAAACTGAATTAATCACATCCCTTCATTTTTTAAGATCAATGGGTAAGATGAGTCCACACTGCCTCACCTAGGAGGGTGGTCTCATTTGAACTAAATCCTATATATATATATATATATATATATATTGAGAGTTATTTAAACTTATCAAGATAGATTCAATTAACTACATTATCCATATCAACATATTAAAATTAATTCAATACAATCCAGAACTCTAAATCAAAATTTGCTCAATCCGTAACTTCAAATCAAACATCTAAATAATAAGAATCTACCATTTAATAATAACAAATCAAATATGTTTAACAAGTCAAATGGTGTTATAATACTAATTAGTGAGAGAAAACAATAATGAAACTTATATTTAACTAGAGTATGTCTCTTGTAGATCCGTCACATATCCTATCCACCACCCGCCCACAACCTAGCCCACGACAAATCCTACCCGCCCACCCACGACAAATCCTACCCACCCAGCCCACCCACCCACAGTACATGTTAGTTAAAAAAAATAAATCACTTCAATGCTCCAGAATCGAACCCACGACATTGATAGAGGTAAGGTGGTGTTCTATCACTACACCACTAGTGCTTATTGTGCAATTTCAGTATAACAATGTATATAAACTCATTCATAAATACGCCTGATAATTAAAAAAAATTAAAAACGCCTATAAATGTAAAGGCTAAGAATCGAAACCAAGTCTATTAAAAAACATGATACATTATCTCAATAAATGGATACTTATAAAAGTGTTACTTTAACTACATCATATTTATTTTTTATTTTTTCTCTTTTTTTTTGTTCATAGTTTGTAATCAGTATTAAGAAATATGATACTTTATCTCAACAAACGGATACTTTTACTTATAAAAGTGTTACTTTAACTATATCATATTTATTTTTTATTTTTCCTTCTTTCCTTTATTTCTAATGTGTGACTATATTAAAAAACATGATACTTTATCTCAAAAAATAGATACTTTAACGTATAAAAGTATTACTTTAACTCATTATATATATATTTATTGTAATATAATATTCATAATTTGTGACTATATTAAAAATATGTTACTTTATCTCAAAAAAACAAATACTTTTACTTATAAAAGTATTACTTTAACTCTATCATATTTATTATTCATTTTTTTGTATTTATTATTAAAAAATGTAATACTTTTTATTTAAAAAACATATATTTTTACTCTTAAAACATGATGTTTTGTCTCAAAAAATATATATTTTTACTCATAAAGGTGTTACTTTAACTCTGATATATTTATTTGTCCTTCAATGTAATGTAATCATAATATGTGGCTATATTAAAAAATATGATACTTTATCTAAAATAACCGATACTTTTTCTCATAAAACTGTTATTTTAACTAAGAAAGAAAAACAGAATAAAAAAAAAAAGGTAGGATCTGCTTGTTGACCTGCAGAATGTTCAACAGGATCCATGGATCCGCGAGTCAAATAGGATCCGTCTTACGGATTGAAACCCGTGAAACGGTCCTATATGAATTTTTGCCATTTAACTATATTCTGAAAAGGAAATAACATTTGAGCGATTTTACCTAGACCAAGTACATATGATGCCAACTAATCACCACGGCAAACCGAAATGTCACTATCCATGAATATGATTGGTTTGGATTATTAATATGGTAAAGAAACAGCTAAACTACGGAAGCACCAAATTGTGGATAAAAGTTTTTGGACACGGTCTATTCGTGGTTATTAAGTAACGAGGAATAAATGGTGAAAATCACTCATTCTTATTTTAGTTTTTTAGGATTTTCTTTTATGGTTACAATTCAATATACCTGGGAATTGAATCATTGATAGTAGTTAGGGCTGGCAAATTTTCTTTTTTTTTTCTGACGGAGTTAGAGCTGGCAATTTTGGTTCAGGCCGGTTTGACCGAGCCAACAATAAGCCAGATTGAGCCTCAAATATAGAGGCTCGAAAAGGACATGCTTCTTTAGCCCGACCTAATGGGCCTAATGATCCAATCGGGCCGACTGATCATAAGCACAATACACTACACGGGCTAGATGGGCGGAAAATATAGACCCCGACGGAATTTTGGTTTGAAACGATCTAGTCCGATTTTTGCACTATAAGGAAACAATCAAATTCCAACGAAATAATTCCAATGGAATAAAAACCTCATTGGAATTTTCAAAATTCCAATGGAAATTCCAATGGTACAACATACCGTTAGAAAATTCCAACAGAAAGTCAAACGATAAGCAAAACCATTTGGTACTGTTGGAATTTTTTTTTAATAGGAATTTTCGTTGGAATTTTGTCATTCCAA
Source organism: Rehmannia glutinosa (assembly GCA_016081115.2). Taxonomy (NCBI): domain Eukaryota; kingdom Viridiplantae; phylum Streptophyta; class Magnoliopsida; order Lamiales; family Orobanchaceae; genus Rehmannia; species Rehmannia glutinosa. Next base: position 252,100 of record JABTTQ020001702.1, on the reverse strand, counting down.
CGACCATTATACCAATGGTGCTTTTCCATTGGAATTTCTGTTGGAATCGATAATTCCAATGGAAATTGGTCAAATTCCGACGGATTTTTTTCGTTGGAATTCCCTTGTTTTTTTGTTGTGTTGCTCTTCGACCCGGTGGGCAAGTACCAGGCTACCGCGGTTCGGACTCTTTGTCAGCTCTAATAGTAGTCGAGTGGTTAATATTTTGAAACCCAGACCAAATGTATGAGATTCAATTCCCAAACCCCCCCCCTACCAGAATATTTACACAAAAAAAAAGTGGACATACCCGTAACTAACCTCCACTATAAAATGATTAGCACGTTAAAGCAGGACAATCTCGGTTTAAATACAGAGATATCATGGGGTAGTAGGGGAAGAAACATACTCACTTATATGGGATTAGGTATGGGTCAATCATCCTAACAACACAAGCAGAGTCGTTCCTACGTTTTAAAGGGTCTTGGGCGGAAAAAATAATTGGGCAACTTTTATTCATATTAAAATAAAACATAAAAGAATAAAAAATAAATATAAATAAAATTCTCGTTAATGGTTAAAATCATAAACCTAAATCTAAATATATCTTCAAATTAAAAAAGAAATTGAGAAGGAACCTAAGCAAAAATAAATAAATAAATACGTATACAATTCATGGTAATGGTGAAAATAGAAAAACGAAAGATAAATAATTTTTACGAAAAATGAATATTGCTTGATAGCTTTTTTGGAGATGAAAGCTTCTATTATTATTATTTTTTATTTGACAACACAACTCTATTTTTTATTTTATTCATCGCCTGTTGGGGAAAGAAAAGGGAAAATCATTTAGAAAAGGCCCAATTAATTTGGAATGCAAGGCTGGTCAAACTCGTGACCTCCATGCGTAAAGAGAGCGAGCTAACCATTGAACCAAGAGACACATTAAATAAAATTTATAATCTTTATATTACAGAAAGCGATTTTAAACCATAGAGAAAAAATGGGGAGGAGAACCCCCGCCGGAAGGGGGTCTTGTGCGACAATGCCGTCTCGGTCGCCACAAAAACCACCCTGAACACAAGTTTCTGCCATTAAAAACACAAGGTCGATCTTAATATAATCTAGTTTTCAATTAGGAAAAGTAAGAAGGGGAAAACCCACCATTTTGAGTTTTTTTAAATGTAAGTTGTACATATCAATTAATAGTGAATAAAAGATATAGAAAATATAGAGATAATTTTCAGTTTCTTTTCTGGATCATAATTTTATTTACTCTCAATATTATAATCAATGTTACAGAAATCGCTAGGCGCTATTTGGGCAGTAACCCAATGTCTACCGCCTAGGCGGACGCCTAGAAAAACAACTATTTTTTTTTTTGGCTGATTTTTTGCCGCCTAGGTGGGCACTACGGTCCAACTTTTATTCCCAAATCAATTTTTTCCCGCCTAGCTCGCCTAAACTGATTTTCGCCAGATATAATTCGTTTTAGTGATTTGCGTAAAATCACCCTAGGCTAAGAGTGTCTATGGCAATTTTTACAACACTGCTTATAATAGGTTACTACACATTTTGATATGTGTAAGAAAATGTTTTTTGATGTATCACAAGAAACCGGTTTCATTATTGTTGGCGTCGAATTTTTGATTATCCACTTGTCAATCACAGAATAAGTCTTTTGGCCTGTCAAGTTACGTATAAATATGATAAAAATGAATAGAGCAAAACAGTAAACATTAAATTAGTATGGGGATAGACCGTTTTTCTTTGTCGTGCATCTTCTTATATTTTTTCAAATATTTCACTATGAGCCCTGTTGTCAAAAATTTCAAGACGGAGCTTGAAGTAGCAAAATAATTTTTGAGGCGTGCAAGAGTTGTCTTGTCCTAAAGGATTTATTTTCGTAATCCCCGCGATTCAATGGATTAATTTGAACGAACAAAAACCAACAATTTGTAACCCAGCAAATATGAAGTGAGAAGTTTTGAGATGAAGTCAGTATTTGGGTTTCTCAAGTTCTGTCCTTATAGAACAATTCCAACGGTAAGATAATAATTAGGGGGACAAAAACTCGGCTCCAGACACATAGGGGAATAATAGCTCGGCTCTAGCTACATAGGGGACAATAGCTCGGCCCATAGCCACCCTACAATCGGCTAATTTGGCCCAGCTCTTTATGTGCGCGAGGCCCCCTTAATCACTTGGCCCATTTTTTACTAAGCCCATATGGGTCTCCCATTAATAAAGTGAAGAAAACTTCATTCCCTATTCTATGTGGGATATGGGAGTTCTTTAGAAACACTCCCAACACTTATTTTCCAACAATCCCCCACATGTTTCAAAATAACGAAAAGAAAAGAATTTAGAGAATATTTGCTGGGTTACTAAAATGAGTGTAGATGTATCGCATCCTGTATCTTTTGGACTATGAACTGCACCTAGAATAATAAGATTTAAAGTACAGAGTTTTAGTGAAGCTTGTAGCTTCTATGAACTAAGAACTCTTATTGTAAGTTAAAATCTTACCACTCACATTATACTCTCTCAATATTTTGTCGCTCAATGAGGTTTTGCGCTAATAGGCCATGCGCGTGCTTCCGAATTCATGAGTGCTCTAGAAATATGCCAAAATCTCATAGGAGCGGCCCTACTCCACACTCATATAGGTGAATTTCATCAAGTATATTTTGCAATTAAATATACCACCCTTAAGGGATATGAAATTCATTAAGAGTTTTAGTAACTCATCCTCACATAATTGCAATTTAGCACTTCTCACACCATAGGAAAGGACAATTAATTTTAGTGCTAATGCAATTAACAAGTGACTTGTTATTACCCGTATGAACCTCATTCATGGGATCTCCAATCACAAAGGTAGGGTTTCTATCATTGTTAATTTCTCAAGTCGGCTTAAGTCCCATTCCCCGATGTTTCATTAATTAATTTTCTCCCCAATGGTTTAGTCGGAGGATCGGCCAAATTCAATTCGACTTCACGTAATCAATGGATGTAACTCCATCATTTAACAAATTGTTTAACCACATTATGTCTCAAACGAATATGTCTATTTTTACCATTAAAGGTTTTATTCTTGAAATTACAATTGCCGCTTGACAATCACAATGCATGTATTACACTCAAGGTGTTGGTTTTGAACCTAATGGAATATCTCAAAGAAGTTTCTCAACCACTCACCTCATTGCCGGCTAACTCCAAGGCAACAAACTCGGACTCCATGGTAGACTTTGCTATGATAGTTTGTTTAGTCGACTTCCAAGCAACCGTACCCCCACCAAGAGTGAATATGTAACCACTAGTCGATTTTACTTCATCTCAATCGGAGATCCGATTCGCATCATTGTATCCTTCAAGTAATAAAGGATATCCACTATACATGATACCATAGTTCATGGTACCTTTTAAATATCTCATTAGTCCGACTATTGCGCCCAATGGTCACGATTGGGATTATGAGTATATCCTCAATCTACACACATCATAAGCTATGTCCAAAGCGAGAGAAGTTCATTAAATCCAACGGACTCCCAATAACTGCGGCATATTCGATTGAGCCACAAGATCACCTAAATTTTTCTTTAATTGAGTGTTAGCATCATAAGGAGTACTCACCGGTTTGACGTCAAAATGTCCATACTTCTTGAGAAGTTTTTCAACATAGTGTTCTTGCGACAACATTATGCCATTATCACTCCTTATAATTTGAACACCCAATATCACCTTTGCTTTCCCCATATCTTTCATGTCAAATTTAGGAGCAAGGAATTCTTTTGATTTATATATTAAATCAATTTTAGTGCCAAATATAAGCATGTCATTCACATACAAGCAAATAATTACGCACTCATCATCAACAAGTTTTGTATAAACACATCTATCCGCTTCAATGTAAAAACCATCGACAACAAAACTTGATCAAATTTCTCATGCCACCGCTTAGGTGCTTGTTTTAAACCATATAAAGATTTAAGTAATTTACAAACTTTATTTTCTTTTCCGAAAACAACACATCCTTCCTCGGTTGCACCATATAAATTTCATCTTCCAAATCACCATTTAAGAAAGCAGTTTTTACATCCATTTGGTGAATAAAAAGTTTATGGATAGAAGCCAAAGCAATCAAAACTCGAATAGAAGAAATTCTAGTAATCGGTGCAAAAGTATCAAAATAATCCACATTTTGTTTTTGAGTAAAGCCTTTTGCAAACTTGCCTAGCTTTATATTTTTCAATGGTTCCATCAGATTATATTTCTTCTTAAAAATCCATTTGCAACCTATAGGTCTAGCTCCAGGTGGCAAATCAACCAAAGTCCAAGTTTTGTTTTGTTCAATAGAATCAATTTCAGTTTTGATGGCTTCTTTCCAAGATAAAAGAATCGAGAAGAAGAAAGCGACTTGAGAGAAAATGTTAAAGGTTCATTTTCTACAAGATATGTATAAAAATCATTTCCAAAAGATGTTTCTTTTCTTTGTCTCTTTACTCCTTCTTAACTCCTCAAAAGAATTTTCAATATTATGTTCAATAGAGCATAAGAAGTAGATTCAAGCAGGCACGAGAAATTATCTCGCTTTTCAAAGGAAAAATATGCTCAAAGAATTCAAAGATTTTTGTTTCAACAATTGTATTAACATCTAGCACATCACTTTTCAAAACAAGAAACCGATACACGATTATGCTCAAAGATAACCAATGAATAGACAATCGATGTTTTAGAACCTATTTTCCTTCTCTTAGGATCGGGTAACATAACTTTTGCTAGGCACCCCCACACTTTTAAATATTTTAGGTTAGGTTGATAACCTCTCCATAATTCATAAGGTGTCTTTCCTAGGTTTTCTTGTAGGGAATTCTATTTTGTAAGTGACATGAAGATAATATAGCTTCACCCCAAAGATTATCAAGAAGACTCGAACTAATGAGCATAGCATTCATCATTTTTTTTTAAAGTTCTATTTTTTCGTTCAAACCTACACCATTTGATTCGGGTGAATATGGAGGAGTGATTTCATGAATTATTCCTTCTTGTTCACAAAATTCGTTAAATAAAATATATTCGCCACCTCTATCCGATCTAACTCTTTTAATCTTCTTATCTAGTTGATTTTCAACCTCCGATTTGTACAATCGAAACGTGTTAAAAGCTTCGTCTTTATTTCTAAGCAAATATACCTTAGTGTATCTAGAATAGTCATCTATAAAAGTCACATAATAGTTTTTACCTCCTCGAGTCATAGTTTGTTTCAAGTCTCCTAAGTCGGTATGATGAATAAGTGCTAAGCAATTGATTCTCGATGTACCGAAAAACAAGTTTTCTTAGTCAATTTAGCTTCACAACATATTTCGCATTTATTCGGACAAGTATTATTCATTCCGGAAATTAAACCAAGTGATTGCATTTTTACTTAATATAACTCGTACTAACATTTCCTAATCTAAAGATGCCATAAATCAATAGAATCAATCATATAAGCGGAAGAAGATGCAATTTTATTAATAACATCATAAACATTGAGTACAAACAGACCCGATTACAATAGCCTTTGCCCACAAGGACATTATTTTTGTCATTACAATCTTATCGATTCAAATGACACTTTAACTCATCTTTCCTAACAAAGAAACAAAACCAAGTTTGCCCTAATAGTAGGCACATGAAGTACTTCATTAAGAGCCAAGGTCTTGCTGGATGTGAGTTTCAACATAACTTTGCCTTTACCAAGAACATGTGCGGTTCGAGAGTCCCCAGATACACATGTTCTTCTCCATCTCCCACGTAATTGTAGGACATAAAGGCTTCTCTATTTGCACAAATGTGCTGGTAGCCCCGCAGTCTACCACCCATTCTTTCACATCGGCCACAAGATTAACTTGAGAAAGCATCACAAAGAATAATATCATCCCCTTCACCAAATTTGCATTTGGCTTTGGAGGATTTCCATTTCGATTTTGAGGGTTGCCATTTTTCTTTCTATGTTTACACCGATGTGCATGATGACCAAGCTTTCCACAAACATAATGAGCTTTCCTTTCTTTTTAAAGTTGGTGGAGTTATTCACTTTAAAGGCTTGTAATCACCTGATTAAAATTTTTAACATTCTTGTTATTAAAATTACCTTGCACCATGTTTGCGATTGTAGCTATTTCCTTTTCTTTGCTCACTTTGAGTTCCCTCCGGTTGGTATCTTCGATTATAATGTGGGTAATTAGATCGAAGAGAGATAGTTGTTTGTGTTTATGTTTTAATTGTCGCTTGTAGTCTTTCCACGAGTTTGGCAACTTTTCGATCAAGAAACCAGCCACGAATTCTTCTTGTAGGTGATATTTTCATCTTTAAATCTTCCAAAGAGCTTGTGATACTCGTTGATCTGTATCTTGATATCCTTCCCATCCACCATTTCCCATTTGTAAAAATTTCCGATGACGAACTTCTGTTTTCCAGCATCTTCGGCAGTATATTTCAAATGCATAGACTCCCAAATATCCCTGGCTTCCTTGTAAGAACAGTAGACATCAAACAAATCATTAGTAAGAGTGCTAATAATCGTATGTCTACAAACCTTGTTAGCATAAATCCACATCTCCATTTCCTTTGGATCATCAGAAGGTTCAGGCTTGGTTTGTGTCAGTACATTAGCAACACCGTGCATGTCTAGGATGGAAAATATCTGCTCTTGCCATCGTCTGTAATTCTGACCGCTAAACATTTCGATTTTGGAGATGTCTGGAAATGGCTTGGCGTACGGGAATGGCGGCGTATGCGGAGCAACTGGAACAAGGACTGGTGCAGCGACATTTGCAACAGGTGGAGGGACAATATTTAGAAGAGGTGCGTTGAGTTGGCCATCATTATTATCAAGCTCCATGATAAATCCTTTAGAATGTTGTCAAAAATTTCAGTACGGAGCTTGAGGTAGAAAAATATATTTTCGGGTAAGGATTTAAATTAGCAAAATAAAAATAATTTTTAAGTCGCAAAACTAATTCGAGCCGCGACTATATCGCCCGCAGAGGAGGGGGCAAATCGTCAATTTTACACTACAATCGGCTAATTTGGCCCAAATTTCTTTATGCGCGAGGGCCCCTTAATCACTTGGCCCATTTTTTACTAAGCTCATATGGGTCTCCCATTAATAAAGTGAAGAAAACTTCATTCCCTATTCTATGTGGGATATGGGAGTTCTTTAGAAACACTCCCAACACTTATTTTCCAACAAGCCCATCACTAACAAATAATATAATAATTTAATTTTTTAAAATAATGCAGTTTTAACACAAAATTATTCATAGTCATCTCATTTCCAAGAAAAAAAAAACTGTGCCGAGTTCTACAAAAAAAAAAAAAAAACAAGAGTAATATCTTTTTCCAAACCTTTATATTTCAGTCTTAAAATAATTCACTCAAATATATTATCAATTTTTACACAAAATTCAGTAAAAAAACTCAAAATTTTTGAAAAATGCTAATATTTGAAAATTTGTGATGAATATATAATATATCGAGTTGTTTCAAAAATTATTAATGAGTATTTCAGTAGCACTTGTGGTCTCATTTAATAATTTGGTGGTAGATGAGCAAGTAGAAAAGGCAGTCAATTAAAACTGAAAAATATAAAAAGGAGGAATATTATTGCGACGAGAAATGGCAGAGGCATAGCTTCAGCTCTATCTGTGTGTGTCAGAAAACAGGTAGAATTTGTGTGGCAGATGAAGAGCAGATTATTTTTGATTGGACATTTCATTCACCATTTCCCTCTCTAAAATATTAACCTCTATTGTCATCTCTACATCACATTTACTCCTAGTAGTTTTCCAATTTTTGTAAAGCGCTCATCAAAAAGTTTAAAAGTAATTTATAGTTGTCGCAAGTATTCTTTCAAAGAATTGGTTCGAGTCTCTGCAATAAAAAAGTCGAATTTAAAAAAATATTCTATATGAGCACTTGCCAGTCTACATTTTCAGAAAAAATTGCTTAAAATCTTAGGATACATGAGTCCTTGCTTGGCAATAGAGTTAATCTTGTTGACACAGGCTTTACATGATTTCTCCTCTAAAAAAAAAAAAAAAGAATATATTCACATCGATTGAGCACGCGCATGAAATGTGATTTAAAAGAAACATGACTTAAAAAAAATGGTCAAGTGCCTTTTTCTAGATCCCTTATAATTTCATGAGAAATTCTAATATATGATTTAAAAGAAACATGACTTAAAAGAAATGGCCAAGTCTCAATACCCAAACCCGTCTCGTCCACTTCACGGGACGGGTCGACCCGTTCTAAATATGATTTTGTCATTCTAATATTTTATCTTGTATTTTATATTATTAATAATTTTTTTATCTTATATTTTGTATTATAAAAGCACATTATTTATAAAATTATCATTATATATGTTAAATAAAATACATAAAAACTACATTATCTTATATAATGCACATGTAAAATATATATTAAATATAGAAAAATAAAAATACTACACGGACGGGCGGAGCAGAGGTAATACCGTCCACCATAGGGCGAGACGGGTCATTTTACCATCCCTATCGATGTCTCATAAAATTAAGGAATCATTACAAAAATATCTTGAGATCCAGACTAATCATAAAAATAAACACATTTTTACTCTAAATTAAATAGAACACTCTCTTGAGAGTGCTCTTAGGGGGTTTTATAATTATCCTTAAAATTAGATCGATTTAATTTACCATATAAATTATAATAGATCTCCTTAAAATTTTATTTCAAGGGCATTGGTAGTACGTACTTCTTATTCGTTGGGACCAACCTTGTGCTTCTAGTGGTAGAATCTTGTGTTGGAAGAGCGATTTTCGGGTTCGATCTCATACAAGTGCACGTGTCTTTCCCCTACTATTCCCATTGTAGGAAATAAAATGTTACTCAAGTGGTTAGTACCCAACTCTTCTTTGATTGTGACAAGTGTCCCATTGTCTAACTTGATTAATTAATTGGGGAAACCGCTTATGGGTGGACTTAGTCCGGGAATACGAGAGTTATCGATTTAGGCATAATTTATATCTTTTGTTTTAATTATTAATGACATAATCAATTGGTTGATATTCTGCTTGCAAGTTTGATGAATGATTCCAAAATATGGTTAGAGTGTTTAGAATTTACTTTTTGTTTATTGTCTAATTTCTTCTTTCAGAGACGACTTGTAGTTAACTTGTCACCCTATGATTGATTTCGTTCGATCTTGCGATGATAGTTAGACTTTGTGTTTAATTACTGTTTAGCGGGTGAACATAATCCATAACTTTTGTCCGAGGCAACAAATAACGGCATCACTAAAAACTTTCTTAATATTTCGACGTGCTTCAAGAAAAATAAAGAGAAAAAAATAATGAACCCATGCTCGGAAACGTAAGAATCACGTGTGGAATCTGGGGAACGGTTTCTTATGTCCTAAAATCCAAGCCTTCTTTTTTTCTGTGTCTATTATACTAAAATCCAAAGCCAATAGAATGTTTTAAAGGCTTGATCAAGACAGGCAAGATAAAAAGCTGAATAACTTACGGGGAAATGATTCTGATTCCCAAAGTCTCTCCTTTTTCAATCTCAAAGTTTTTCAGTGCGTTTCTGATCAGGGCTCTGAGCCCTGAGGCCTCCCAGTTGAATTTTCTCAATCCTTTCAGTGAAAGACAGACAACGTACCATATTTTGGTTATTTGTTTATAGACTTATTTCAGAAAAGCCAAAGAGTTATTACAGTCCTCGGAATCAACCACTCCTGAATATATTTGTGGCCGTGTATATTGTAATCACTCCTTGCGAGTCCTACACAATTCAATACAATAACTAATTACTAAGGAGTTAACTTGATTTAATGGGTTTTTTCAACTTGCATATATTTTAAAGGGATGATTATAAAAACACCTCCGAGGTTTGAGCTTATTACAAAAATCTCGGAGATAATTCAAAATTACAAAAAAATTCACTCGTATTTGTTTGTCTTAAATTTTAGGGGTAACTGTAATATTTTTTAAAATGTCAAAAGGATTTTGAAATATTTTCTGTCTATGAAGGAATGTAAGACAGAATAGGTTCTTTTGTAATTTCCAATACCCTCTGGGTTTCTTTTTTGTAATTAGTCCGAACCTGAGGTAGTATTTTGTAATTATCCCTATTTCAAATGTGCCCCAAATAAAACTAAACGTACAAGTGTTTTACAAAAAAGATCAGCTAGATCACCAAAGGCAACCTTTGTGGGCTTTTGCTGCACCTCCCCACATTTGTTATAGCCCCACTAGCTGCAGAATGTGAAGCTCTAGCCACTGCACTAGCTCTACTTTCCAGTTGGTCAATTCAACACTTATGGATTGAATCAGATTCTAATATACTTTGTAATACTATTAATAAATCCCTCCTGGACATTGGACTTTGAAATATCAGTTAGTCAGTATAACAATAGGCTTAGTATCGTTTCTTATCACCTCACACGTGTATATAGAGAAGGAAACACGGTGGTTGATCACCTTGCCTCTTTAGGTTTTGGTTATAACAGGTTGATAGAGTTCACACCTCTATCCATTCCCGGTCTGTACAGGGTTTAGTTCGTGACAACATGTTATTCACACTACTACCTTGATCATTTGCCAAATGCATTCCACTCTTTTTGGTACCATAAGTGCCAGCAGGAACAGAGTAAATGCCTTCACTAATGGATAATAGCACAAAAGATAAAAATTTCAATTCCATAATCCAGCTCCAGAAATTTAGCGAAGCCTGAATTTCAACAAGCAGGAATAGCTAAATTCAGGTTAAACGTTGGGGGTTCCGTCGTATCAAAATGCCACAACTTGATTAAATGCCCTCAATTTATTGAACTTTTATTTTGAGTAAGCACAATGAAATGAAGCACAGAAAAATGAAGGATGAAACACATCCACAATGCATCCGAAAAACAATAGTAATCCCAGTTTCCGAGATTGTCAACATAGCATGTTGAATTAAATTTCCAGGTCAATCTGGACAACCATGAGTTTAAATACACTCCAGAAATGAACCAAATGACTAATTATTCTTCGAGCCTTCATATGGTCAAACCTAGAAGGATCAATGATGCTTTACTTCAAACAAACCATCTGGACCTGCATTCACAAAAGCTTAAGTTAATAAAAAAAAGTGAACTGCTCAGCAATCCTAGAAAGTAAAACTGTCATGCAATATAGATGTTGCATTAATGTTTCAATAGCAATACTTTATTTGAGGATTTTATGTAGCCTACAGTATAGCAGATCAATTATATGTACGGGATAAACCGATAAAAAAAAATATATGTACGGAATAATATTTATACATGTTCGTGTTATATTCTGCTGGAAAGTGACCAAGCAAACCAAAGTGTTCAAGACATGAAAAAGGCTGATTTTATAGGGTTTACAATTACAATTTTCTTAACATGCTTTGGTTTTCCAACAAGAGGAAAAATCAATTAAAACCAATAAAGTGTTTGCCAACTTAAAATAATATGACGCATGTAAGACTAAAAGCGTCAGTCCTCAACTTCTCATAAGATAAAAACACTAATCTGTCTCCCAGATGCAAACTAAGATTTGTTAGATTGTGACTATTCAAAGAATAGCATAAGAAAATTCCCTGGGGCTTCAAACAATTGGGATTGCTGGAAATTCGTATTTTTAAGGAAAGATGCCAAATCCGCTAGTGAGTACATTATAACACGTCAAGCGAATATGGGCACCCCTTCACTTGCAGTAGTGTAATCTAATCAACCTCAAGAAATTACTCAATCAGACACGGATTTCTAAAATTCACAATACATATCTACTTGCTATTGAATCTTTATCCACGATCAGCGTCAAACAACTAATGACGAAAATCATACTGTGTCCACGAGGTGGGAAAAAAAGAACATATTTCTCTTCTGGGTCGTTCTTATCCTCCATAATCTTTTGAGATGTTCTCAGTAAACTTCTAATCTATCAAAGGTCAGATATGAACACTACAATGTTTTGTCTAGTATCTATATCCTCATTCCAGTCCCTGCTTAGTCATGCTACATTGTAAAACACAGTTTCATTCCTTTTCTTGCATAAAAAAAGTTCACTTTCTCAGCCTAGACCGAATGCAATAGTGGAACAGGAGAGTAACTTCACAATATCTTCCGTGTATACTTTCTTTATACCAAAAGGAAGAATATCTACTTTCTTTATACCAAACGGAAAAATATCTACGCGAGACAACAGTAAGTCATCCAGTCAATACAAGGTCATCGTGGGTCACCCAGAATCAGTAAGGGTGACCCAAATGGTAGGATATTTCCACAAATATCCTTACACCATTGTGGGGGTAGGGATATTGAGGAAAGAGAAAAATTGGTTACAAAATTTTAACCGGATATTTGATGAACAAAAAGAAAAATTGCAAGGAAGCCGCATGAGCAGCACAACGAAAGCATTGCATGCGCCAGATGAAGATAGTGGCAACTGAGGAAAGTTAGGTCCTAGCCGCTGACAATGGGGCTTGAATGCATTTTTTTTAAGTATTTTTCTTTTTTTGCTTTCAAATGGGCAACGGGGCCCACAAAAAAATGGTTGGAGATTGGAAGAGAGGGGCACTTGAAGAAGTGGTTAATGGGTTTGATGTGGCATGTGAACCCCACAAGTATACAACCCAGAATTAGGGGTGTCAATTTGGGTCATTGGGTCGGATGCGTGTTTGGTTTCGGGTTGATTTCGGGTTATGCTAAAAAATACATAAAAAATTAAGTAAAAGATAAAACAACTACGCTTTAGACAAATTGGTAACTTCGTCTCAGGTTCATTTTAGGCATGTTAGTGTTCGGGTCGGATTCATGTTTCTCTCAGTAACTTCAGATCGGGTTTCCGTGTGACACCCCTACCCACAATAACCCCAACCACACCCCAATGGTGGTATTGGGAAAAGATATTTCCACAAATACCACTCCACAAATATCCTCACACCATTGTGGACCTCATTTTCTAGTAGTATTTGTGGACCTTATTCCTAGTAGTAGTATTTGCGGGCTTGATGTATTTGAAGTAGTAGTATTTGTGGGCTTGATGTACCCCACAAATACCACCACAATAACCTCAAACCATTGGGGTTACCCTAGGAATAAGGTTGCCTCCCCAGAGGCCAAATCTTGTGATTAGATGTTTATGGTACAAGGTTTGACATGCTGACAGTATCATCTGTAAAGATTTTTTAGGTATACTCAGAAAGGTAAGTTATCTTAGGGTAGTCCCAATGGTTGGGTTTATTGTGAGTGGTATTTGTGGGTTCCACATGCCACATCAAACCCACAAGTATCACTTCTTCAAATATCCCTCTCCCCAATCAAATATCTCTCCAACAACTTTTTTGTGCGCCCATTGTCCATTTGAAAACAATAAATAAAAATGGAAAATACAAAAAAAAAAATGCAAGACCCATTGTCAGCATGCCAGCTTCCATTGTGCTGCTCACAGGGCTTCCTTGCAACTTTTTGCTTTTTTATTTATAAAATATCTGGTTATAGATTTTTCTCTTTCCTCAATATCTCAATCCCCACAATGGTGTTGGGATATTTTTGGTGTGATATCTGTGGAAATATCCCCTCTCAATACCAACCATTGACTTTGTCCACAAAAACTACTTCAGTTCTGCAAATCATCTCGTGGTATTTGGTAAGCTACAGTTTTTCCCAATAATTAAAGCTTCAAAATTATTAAATTTGTGAACAATATTGCAGCACCACTATACAAACTTTAAGCTATCAAACATAGATTAGAAAATAAAAGATCCTTCATTTCATATTAGTACCATCATGCACGAGAATATATAATATCAAGAACTCACATCATCAACACGTATCCTGTATGAATATAATCTAAATTTTCCATTTTAGGAAATAACTTCAGATCAATGAGAGGATAAGTTTAAGAACAAAATAATGCCTCATGCAAAAATTAGTAGAGCCTTCAATAAGGCGATGATATGAGCCTCCACAAACAAAATTCAAGTTTTTAGTATCTCTTTAAATTGGAAACACATCAGCACAAGATAAGATCATTATTCATTAATACAACATTTTCTCTGATTAAACATCAATCAGTATTGGTGTATCTTGTTAAAAAGGTTGAATCTTCTAAAAGTTTAAACACAAATTTCATCAAAAAATCCATCATGCCTAGCAAGGAAGTACTCTCCAACATATGTTTAACCAATGGCATGAATGTCAATCTTCATACACACTTTTAATTATCCAAGGACAATAAATATCCACATATATGGTGCTGCTAATGCATGGAACATAGTACATCACACAAAACAAAATCCGATAACTTGAAACAAGCACTCACTAAATCTCATAAAAAATAAATTAAGAAAAACACCAATATCATAAGAGGCTCACCCCATGGAAACTCCTTGTTCCGGATATGCAAGTAAGGGTATGCCTGCACCACAAAATTAAAATACATCAGAAAAGCTGACAAAAAAATTTAGATTCAAAATCCTGTCTTTTCAATATTGAAATGACTTTATAAGCTGACTTCACAACGTTGAACAACAAAAATCCAGGTTTTCATCTAACAAAAAAGAAAAAAATGTTAATATCGGGATGGTATGATCTCTTGAGGGGGTTCTTACAGGAGGCTCTTCGCTGTGCGGATGACCCTTGGATAGGTTAACGATAGCAAGAATTGTGCATGTTGCTATTCCTGCATATGTTATCTTCTCCCACTTGGATGCCTCAGCTACATTAAATAAAAGCAAAAAAAAAATGAAACAAAAAAATCCAGGATATTCAATCACATCATCGCAGTTAAATACATTTCACAGCAAACTCCCTTAACCTTAAGTAAGCTAAATAGAACATGACATGTATTTAAAACCCTAGATTGGAGATAGGAACAATCAGCAATCTAAACAAACATGTCCACGAAAAAAGTAATTATTAGATCTTGTGATTTCTCACAATATGTTTTTCGTTCCAATTAAAAATCAATGTGTTATTCTTTAGATATACTTAATCACATAATACCAGCTTCATCGTGATGAGCTGAAGAGGCGAAGGAACGCTTGTAAGCTGGGGAAGAGCGTGGAGCAGCTGCGCCACCGCGGAGGGCGGAACGAAGGCCAGATCTCACAATCGCCGTCGCCATTTTTAGTCTCTTCTCTTTTCAATGTTCTGTTTTACTGTTTGTAGGTTCAATTGATTTACCTAGGAATGACACTACCCCTTGCTCCCTAAAACGATTGTTTTGAGAAGGATAAACCCGCTTTTACCTTTAAAGGTGAAACCGTGAAGTCGTTTAATAACAATTTCTAAGCAGGCGGACAATTATTTATTTCCCCAACATACTCCCTTTTTTCCAAAATGAATGGTATGTTATAGATAATTTCAAAATCGTATATGTATAATCTTTGTGCAAATAATAAAATTAGATATATATTTCTATCTATACATGGGGAGAGAGAGAGAGAGAGAGATTTGGAATCTAAACATAATAAGATCCATCACAGGCGGTGAATATATTTCATCATAGTCAATCCCAGGTCTTTGGGAGAATCCTTGAGCCACGAGTCGAGCTTTATATCTCACAACCTCGTTTATCTTCCGAGTTCGAGTAATTTTCCCAAATACATTCATTTTGCAACACATCTTTATCCTATTGTTTATCACTAGTTTATCATATTTGGACCCGCGTACTCCTAATAATGTACATATTGAACTCCTAATAATGTACATACTGAATGACCCTATGCTACACTAGTGAGCTTTGATCTCATTAATAATGTACGAGCAATGACCTGGACTCGTTTAATCAGGGATTCTGCCAACCCATTCTGAGTGTGAATATGTGCTACAAGGTGCTCAAAATTAATTCCCATTGTTGCGCAATATTCATCAAAACTTTTTGATGTAAATTCTTCGGCATTATCCAACCCTATATTTTTAATAGGATAATCAGGGAAATATGCTTGGAGTTTAATAATTTGCGTTAGTAATCGAGCAAATACAATATTTCTAATAGATAATAGACATATGTGCGACCATCTACAAGATGCAGCTGTTAAGACCATGAAATATCTAAATGGTCCGCTTTGTTTGGATGTATTGGTCCATAAATATCACCATGAATACGTTGTAAAATGATGGTGATCCATAACTAATCTTTCCATTGAAGGTCTAGTAATGAATTTTCCTTGTGAACATGATTCACATAAATAATTTTTGGATATCGACATTTTTGTGCCTTTCAAAGGATGTTCATTAGTATGTTCAACAATCCTACGCATCATAGTAGTTCCGGGTGTTTTAAAGCGATCATGTCATAACTCAAATATATCATGATGCACCAGCTTCCAATGCATGGTGGCTTAGGATTCAAAAGCTTTAATTGGGACATAATACAATTCAGAAATTGTCGCTTCACATTTCTCATGGACATTCTTCTTGCCCATTTTATAGGATGTGATACGTAGGCACTCTTTATCATGGTCATTTAGTGTCTCCAAATGATAGTCATTATCACGCACATCCTTAAAACTTAGTAGATTTCTTTTTAATCTACTAGATTATAATGCATTTTCAATCTGCATGATTGTACCATTAGTCAACATTAATGTTGTATTCCCGGAGCCATCAATCATCTAAACGGGACCAGATATAGTTGTAATTTGTGATTTGTACAGTTTCACACTCGAGAAATATACTTTATTCGTTAATATTGAATGAGTTGTTGCACTATAAAGTAGACAATAGTCTTTCTTCTCGGTATTTCCCATAACACCTGATATAACATTATTGAATTAAATTATGCGATTATCTATATGATTTTATATGTCGAAAATTCTATCAATATGAAACAGCTAAATAATAACATAGAGGCATAACAAAACTTTTAAATATAAAAGATTTTATTTGACAATATAGACACATATAATCATCTAATTATTACATCATGCTAAATAAATTGTTACAGCTAACAACGGATAAATGATGACAACAAAAATCTCAATCATAAGCCCAAAATAACCCGGAGGATATTCTCCAACAAAAATTAAAATGGCATACATTATGACTAGCAAAATAAGAAATATCATAGTTGGATTAAACATCTTGATGAATAAATGAAACTAGATTGAAGTATTGAGAATATTGATAAGGGTCTTTTTATGCATGTTTTATGTGTATATTTGAGTAGAATTCGAGTTATTTTATTGTTAGTTTTGCAAATGTTTGATTGTACATAGTTCATATTACTCCGAGGTGCTTTTATTGATGTAGATTGACCATTCGGGGCTAATTTTGGTGAATTTTGGACCATGGATTCATGTCAAAACATACCGGGGAGTTTAAGGATGCAAAAACGCTCGAAATTCCAAGCCAAACGCGTCATTCCGGGGCCTTTTTGGTCCAACACGGGCAGGGGTGTTAGCAACACGGCCGTGTTCGGGAGCCAAAACTCAAAAATTCGCACAAAATAGCCCCCAACACGGCCTGGCCGTGTTGGGCGACATGGCCATGTCAGACAGCATGGCCAGGGTGTGTTCTGCGACATGGCCATGTCGACAAGCATGGCCAGGGTGTGTTCTGCGACATGGCCATGTCAGGGACTTCCTTTTGCAATTTTTCTATGAAAAACTCACCAACCAAGCTTTTTTGACCACTTTTGTACACCTTTAACACCCAATTTTGCTCCACCATGTCTCCATATTCTCTCAATTGTCATGTGGACACAATGATTCAACCAACTCAACCAATGGAAGTGGAGTATTGTCATGTGAATATAATGATTCAACCAACTCAACCATGAATGTGCACACAATGATTCAACCAACAACCATAGAAGTGGAGCATTTGTTAGCATTATTGATGTGTTCTTTCACAAAGATGGTGCCTATAAAAGCCAAGAGTTTGAGTTGGGAAAGGATTCATGTAGTATTCATTCATAGAGAGATTCATTGTATATTCTAAGTTTCAAAGCAAAATATATTGAGAGGATAAAAGAGAGATAGAGTGGGAATCAAGGAGCTTTTGGAGGAGTAATCTTGTAGCACTTGGGGGAGTAATCTTGTAGCAATATTGGAGAAGAAGGCTTGGAGCAACATCATCAAGTCAATTGAGATTTTGAGAAAGATAAGTACACCATGTCTACAATATTTACATCTTCTTGTGTAATTTACTCTTTTATCAAAAGCATGTGTAGCTAAAATTCTTAGTGTTTGAATGTAATGAACTCTAGAATGGATTTGTGATTAAGGTGTGTATCTTTTTAATAGAATCCTCATGTCTTGTGTGATTCACTTATATCATGCTCATTTCATTCAAGTTAATATTTCCGGTATATTAATTTGATATCTATTCCTCATCGGTGTCGAGAGATTTATGGTGAAAAAGAATTTGTATAAGTGAAAAGAGTTGCATGCAATCCTAGATATAGACGACATAAATCTTCCGGATTAGGGTCAAACCTAATATGGGAATTCACAAATCGTTATAATGCTATCTTGGGGTTTTAACTAGAAAGAGATTTCGATTAATCAACTTGAGGTTAGAAATTATTCGCTCGATAGAGGGTTTAACTTAAATCGAATTTCTACGGTCCACATAACATGAGATTTTATTAAAAGAGGTTGGTTTTTGCTTAAGGGCTTATGGTTGTATTTTTATCTTGTTGAATCACAAAAACATTCTAGAGGGATTTACATTCAAACACATTTCTAGCTCTTGATTTCTTATTCTATAATCTGCTTTTGTTTGATCTATTGTAATTTGTGATTTCTTCAAATTCTTTATTTTTCATTTTTTTCATCTTTAAAAACAAAACTCTGAAAATTGTGAGATTAAATAACAAAAAGATAGTAATTATTAGTACTTACAATCCTCGTGGGAATGACACTCGGTACTCAATAATATATACTACAAAACGATAGGTGCACTTGCCTAAGGTTTTCTAGAGTAGCTTTTGAGCCATCAAATATATGATAATGTGAGAATTGTTGAATGAAATGTTGGTATATTTATAGATACAAAGTTAATGTTCATAGCCATTACATGATTGTTGGGGAGGAAAAATTTGAATGTGGAAATTGTGAATGATTTAGTGGAATTATAATGATACTAGTCTTTTTCCCCTGCGATGCACGTGGTGGATATCTATTAGGTCTATCCTTTTTGTATTGTTACATGTATATTTTTCTAATTGTCTTATGAATTCTATCTCCTGCATTTTTGGATGGGAACATCCCTGTTGGTAACTGAATAGGATGGAATAGGGAATCCCTGGTTAATTCGGGTATGAGAGCGGGATGGATATTCTCTGCTTCTCTTGAACCACGGATTGGACATGGACGATATTTATATCACCGTCCTCATTTCTATTCCGATTAGATATAAAACGGGGATTCTTCATTCTCATTCCCTTCCCCGAATATGTATATTGGATTTATCTATTATTAATATTAATTCTATTTATAGTTTTTATTTGTTAATTCTAAAAATTCCCAAAAATCTTTACATTTTTACTTATACTTATTATTTATTTTACAACTTATGTAATTATGTTATCTATGTTTAAAAAAAAACAGTGATTGCAAAAATTTAAAATTTCAAAAAATAATTAAAATTTAAAGATAATTAATTTGATTATAAATCATACGATTAAACAATAAAAATATAAACTATTATAGACTATTAAAAATCTATTTAAATATAAAATATTTTGTTGTGTGAATATGAATTGTACCGATTTATAGAACATGTTTATCTATAAGAAAGTAAAAGTTTTAAAAATATTTTAACTGGCAAATGTTGAATTTTTTTCTACTACCCCAATGTTGAATATTTAACAAATTGTATTGAACAATAAAGTCATTTCAAATTCCGAACACTTTTTGGGGTTTAGGAACCTGAACAGTTATCAAAATTATTAAAGGAATTAAAATAATAACTTTGTTTTATATTTAGCAATGCAATTTTAAGGGAAAATGAAATATTTCAAAAAAATAAAAACTATTTTTTATATATATACACATATATCAAACAAACAATTTCATATCTAATTTCAAATGTACAACTTTGAAACTTGAATATCAAAACATGTTGATAAATATAAAAGATAATTTCTATTAAGATGAAAAGTATGTTAATAAATAAACAATAATTTTCTATATATAAAATACTATGATGTGTATAATTTCCTATTAATTAATTTTCTTCTTACATAAATATATATAATGCTATGTTTTTTATATATGTGATATGTAAATTTTGGATACATATTTTTGTTAGATAAATATTTTTATCATGATTTTGATGATTATGTTTTACTGGGTTTTTATACCAAAACAATGTCTCCTATTGTTGTCCAAATACTCCAAATCGATTTTAAATTATATTCTAGATTATTTCTTGAAAGATTGTTTTCGACTTTTCAAACAATTTGTTTTGAGCGATATTAAAAGTGATTTCCATGTTTTAAAGTGTTTTTAACAATTACCGAATACCATCAAGGTAAAACAGCGCTCGAAAAACAATGTCAAAATTTTTGACGGTCCGAAAACCCCTGGAATAGGTCGACCGGTCGAGCCATAGGTCGACCGGTGCCTGATTGATGTTATCAAAGTTTATCTCGCAAAATTTCTCCAGGGATGGGTCGACCCCTCCGATCAACCGGTCGACACATGGGTTGACCCAACTGACGTGTCTCCCCTGCCTCTCTGTTTCAAGTTTCCTTCATTTTATTTTCGAGCTTGGACAGGTCGACCGGTTGACCAGGGTGGTCGACCGGTCGTCCCCCCCGGGCGACCTGTGTGGGACTCATCTGCAACGAACTTATTTTTAAATCTTTGTATTGCTCGACCGGTCGACCCACAGGTTGACCAGTTCAAAATCAGTCGATTCTTGAGCTTATGGGAGACAACTTTTCCTGGTTTTATGGGGTTGATTTGTAACAGCTATATTCTTGTTTTAACTTGTATTTCTTTTCAGATTTCACTCTCCAAGAGGAGCCTATCAATGTTCAATACCTCTCCTATAAATAGAGGAAGATTTGGAGTAACAAATACAAGACAATACACTACAACACAACAAGAGACATATCAAGCAAATATTTTGTTCTTCACTTTCACATTCTTGTTGTAATAGCCTAAGTCTTTCACTTTCACATCTTGAGGTCTAGGCTTGATTCTTGATTACACTTGCACTTCAAAATTGTATAATTTATTATCGAGTTGTAATCTTGATTTTGTGTTCATCATTCAAACACAAGATATCCTTGTGAGTGTTCTTGTGTTAAGAGCACACTTGGGTGATCTTAGGTGTTGAAGAGTGTGGTACTCTTCATAGGTGTAAGAAGATTGTGATAATATTCTTGTGGAAGAGTTTGGTACTCTTCGAGGCGGAAGAGTTTGGTGCTCTTCGAGGTGTTGAAGAGTTTGGTACTCTTCAAGTTGGAGGATTGTGGTAATCTTCATTGGTGCTGTTGTAAGAAGAGTGTGGTACTCTTCAAGGTGAAGTTGTAATAATTTTGGTAATTATTAATAAAATTCTTTTTTTTCTCGTGTTTCAACATTGTTTCTAACATGTTTCAAACATGTTTCTTTTAATAAAAATAGGTAAAAATTGTATTTAAACATCGAAAACTTCATTGAAACAACAAAGAAACATCGGAACAACATTAAAAAGGGTATGAAAATAACTCAGAAACAACGTAACAAATATTTAAAATACCACATCAATAAAAAGAGCTTAAAAATAGGTAAAAATTGTATTTACACATTGAACACTACATGAAAATAACAAAAAACAATCATTAGAACAACATTAGAAATATTATAGAACAACACCGAAATAATAGATACAATGTACAAAATAATATATGAATAAAAAACAGCATAAAAATAGGTTAAAGTTGTTTTGAAACATCGAAACAACAAAGAAACAAATTTAAACAACATCGAAACAACTTATATAACATATAAAACAATGCAGGAACAAAAACAAACGAAAAAAATAAAAATAATCAAAAAATAGCAAGGAGCGTAAAAAAAAGGGTACAAAAGGAAAAAAAATAGGTACAAGAGTAATTTGAGCGTATTGTGTGGTAAGGGTACAAAAAATCAGCGTATTCCATGTAATTTCCCCTTGTTAATATTTATGTTACATCCGAAGTAATGTTAAATCGAGTGTTTGAAAAGTGAAAAACATATTATTAATTTAATGTAGCTAAATTGAAAACAAATCAAACCACACTCAAAATCGATCATTAAATCTCTTTTTTTTGGTTTGCCTTATTAACATAACAAAACAAAACCCGAACACCAATTTTTTCCAACCATTTAATATCAATCAAATTAAGATCATATGTAACTAACTTATTTCATATACAATAGAACGACGAATAGTGTTGCTCATCGACTAGCTTGTTTTATTTGTTTTTGTTTGTTTGTTATCCTCACCATTTTGTTGGAAGAATGAGGATGTGCCATTGGCTAGGAAATTGTATCTCACAGATTTGTTGTAATTTCGGTGAAAGCAATGTAGTTTCATCTCAAAAAAACAAAAATTGAGATCAAATACTATTTTTAAAGTACAATCAAAACTAAATTTTTTTAACTCGACTAATTCGACTAGTTTACGCTTATAATTATGAAATATTAAAATAGTAGTTTTCATGATAAAATTTCCCCATAAACTTCTTCATGTCCCTTTCGCTCCCCTTAAGAAAAAACTCCAAACCATCTATTCATTTGTTGTCCTTGATGTAAAGAATTTGGTTTTCTTGTTACACGAATTTCTTACTCCCCCTTTGCAACACATAAGGGCAACTCCAAAGTCTAAGGTTCATGGTGGGGTTTATAAGGATAAAAACTAGTTTTGTTTAAACCACCTCTCATTGTGGGTGAAAGGTTTATGATGACATGGCATTTTGAGGTACATGTTTACAAACCAGTTTATACAAGATTGGAAAAATGCAAATAATAGTTGCAAGTGAGAAAGTGTAACACACACCCATAATAATTACCTGCAACTGTAGTCACGCGCGAGTGGCCTCGAAATTGTGTTAGTTAGGGGCAAAAGCAACAAGTCATCATCATATAAGAGGCCACTTTTTAGTTTTATATTGATATATTGTTGCCTTTTAATTTAAAAAGTGGATTTACCTTTAAAAAAATAGAATTGGTTTTGTACTTTTGTATACCTTAACGTATGTTTTAGAAATACAAACCACAAAAAATTCTTTGATAGTCGTTATTCAACGGCTATAATTTAGAATAACGGTTACTTTTTATTCAAATTTTTTCTATAAATACTATTTGTTGTATTTTATTTTACCCACACAATCTAACTCTCTACCTTTTATTATTCAAAATGGATGACAATACAAGACATTTTTTTAGAAATTTCTCGAGTTCTTCAAATAGTTATCAAAATGCAAATTCTCAAAATTGTAGTACACAACCTAATGCCCAACAATTTCAATTTTTTCCACCCACACAATTCCCTCAAAATTTTCCAACTACGCCATGTTTTTCACAAAATATTCCAATTTTTTTGAATTTTCAACCAACTCAGAGTATTTCGACTCAATCGAGTAGTGCTTATCGAGCTCCATTTTATATGTATCCACCGAATATTGGTCAGCTATGACAAACCAATTTGGGACAATGCCTCATCCTAATGCATTTTCACCTCAACCACCATCGATATTGCCTTCAAATGAGACAAAAATGGCTAGTTTCAGTGCATCTGATACTGAAAAAGAGCCTTCAACGCCATCTTCTGTTCAAGAGAGTCAGTTTCCGCTACATTCTACACAAGATGGGCTCGGAAATATTGCACTTGATACATATACCAAACATTGCAAACATGGTGAAGGTAGCACCAAACAAACGGTCAATCGTACTTATTGGTCTATGGATGAAGAGGAGCTCCTAACAAAGGCATGGGTGACAATTAGTTGTGACTCAATAGTAGGCAATGACCAAGCATGCAAAGACTTTTGGATACACATTGAAAAATACTTCAACGAGTTTGAAAAAAGGCTTTATGACGAGATTGTCGGGCTCAAAAAATCATTGGTTTCTAATGCAACGGGACGTGAATAAGTATCTTTGAATTGCACAATAAAGAGCAAAGTCAAAGAGGGAGTGGATGGAGCGGCGACCAAGTAATGTAAGAAGTAAATAAAAAGTTCGGAATGATGATGGCAAACCTTTCAAATATAACCATGTGTGGAAGCTTGCCGAGACAATCCGAAATGGGCTCCGACAGCAAGGTACTAGGGGCGCAAAAAAAGACAAAAATATCTAAATTTAAAGCATACACTTGATTCCAATCCGGATACAAGTGATTCTCAGGACTTTCTCGTGATGCTCGTACTCGTCCAATAGGCCAAAAGGCAGCAAAGAGAAAGGAAAAATACAAAGTTCTGCAAGCCGAAAAAGGAGATGAAGCGTTGGATGCTGAGTTGGCGATGTTGAAAGAAATGCAAAAGGCGAAGATGGCACATAATGATCAAATGTTGTTTATAAAGGAATATGATATCTATATGAAAGATGAGAATGAAATCGCCCCTGAAAAGCTTGATTTCCATAGAAAGCTTGTACAAAAAATAAAAAGAGGCATGACTTACCGTAGATCATTAGGTTGATTTTCGTATTATTCTTTTGTAACTTTTAGCTTATGTTTATTGTACTATTTAACTAAAAATATTTGTTGTTTTTATTGCTAATGTTTATTGTACTTTTTTAGCTTATGACTAGTTTTTAAATTAAGAAAAAGAGTAGCACAACATTCCTCTAACTCCAAAATCTCAATTTGAAATTCTGACCATCAAATGTAGTAGTGGGTGCTTAAAGGTAATATATTATATTGGGGACGGTTTTAGGCTAATGCATAAGTATGTTATACAGTATGCAATAATTTGGAAATACACTTATATATACACATGCATCAATTGATTAATATTTTAGTTTTTATTAATCAATAATTATGACATCGATTTAAAAAAAAAAGAGAAAAATAACCAACAAACTAGCCGTTATAAACTAGCCGTTACAAACTAACCATTGAAATTAGCCTATATATATGAAGGACTCGTCTTCTTACCCTCACTAATATTATTGATCTTACCAAAATGTCTCAAGATTTGCGTAGTTCTAAGAAAGCCCAAATCCGTGAAATATGGAAAGATCTAGCGAGGCAAAACACTGAAGATGACATTGATCGAAAATTTTTAGAGCTACTTGAGAAAAAAGAGCAGAGACTTCTAACAGCTCAAAGTTCTTCCAGCACAAAACGTACGAGAAGGTACATTGATCGGGATCGTGAAGACGCACATGTTCGTCTTGTCAATGATTACTTTTCTGACGACCCAACATGGCATGCCGATATTTTCCGACGACGATTTCAGATGTGATCGAAAACAATTGTTCCTTCGCATAGTCGAAGCTTTTCAATATCATTCACAATATTTTCTAAGAAGAGTCGATGCAGTCGGAAAAAAAGGCTTCTCGCCACTGCAAAAATGCACGGTAGCTATCCGTCAGTTGGCATATGGAGCCCCTGCTGACCATTATGATGAGTATCTACGGGTTGCAGAAACAACTGCTATCGAGTGTTTATCCAAATTTTGTCAGTGTGTGATTGAAGTATTTGGTGATCAATACTTGAGAAGACCCACTCCTGATGACACCCAACGTTTGCTTCAAATGCATGAACAGAGACACAATTTTCCCTGGTATGTTGGGTAGTCTTGATTGTATGCATCGAATGGAGGAATTGCCGGTTGGTTGGAAAGGTCAATTTACTCGAAAGCGATCATGGGGTCCCAACAATTGTTCTTGAAGCGATTTGCACCGTAGGCGACAGGATATGGCATGCATTTTTGGTGTAGCAGGGTCCAAAAATGACATCAATGTGCTTACCGAATCACCTTTATCAACAATATTATAGATGGTACCACACCGGAGGTTACATTCATGGTAAATGGCTCACGATATACAAAGGGATATTATCTTACGATGGGATTTACCCGAGAATGGTCTACTTTTGTGAAGAGTTTTCCATGTCTGCGGATCCTAAGAGAAAAAAATTCAAAGAAAGACAAAGAAGTTCTGCAAGAAAAAGATATCGAGCGTGCATTTGGGGTGCTCCAATCTCGTTGGGCAATAGTTAGAGGCCTTGTGCGATTTTGGTACAAGAATACATTGAGTGATATCATGTATACGTGCATTATTTTGCACAACATGATCATTGAGGATGAAAGGGAAAAGGTAAGTGATTGGTTGGATGATCAAGAAATCGCTCCTCCTGCGCAAGTAATTCAAGGTTCCACTCAAGTATTCCGGGATTACATTCCTGAGCATTACGAGCTACGTGATAATGAAATACATCACCAACTTCGAGCCGATTTAGTTGAACACATGTGGGCGCTTTGCGAGGGCGATTAGTGAATATTTCAAATATCAATTTATGAAACTTTAATTGTCTTGTGCTATGTGTTAATGAGTCATTTGTAATGTTTAAATTCAATATTTTGCGTATTCTAACAATATTTTATCAAGTTATATATGAAAATATAAAAACCCGCCAACTTTATTTTTTATATCTACTAATGAAAATTAAATAAAATATATTAATTAATAATTAAAGAAATATATATTTTTACAAGGATATTAAATGAATGTATATAAAATACATAAAATTATAATTAATAATGGCGGGGTCCACAAAAACTAGTGGTAGGAGTTTATGGATTGTAGAAAAGGTTTATAAATTGTTTGAGGTTTTTACATTTGATGTGGCGCATAAAAATTGTGTGCTGGAGGTTTTAATTTGGTTTAGCATTGTGGATGTTCTAATTATGCAACAATAAGGGGGGCGTTCAAATTGTACACAAATCATGCATATCTAGAGCTGGCAATGAGTGGACCTGGATTGAGTTAGCCAAGTTCATTGGGCTTCAAAAACAATTTGGGTCAAGGGCCGCAAAATTATTTGGCTCAACCCAACCTGTGTTTGCATTTTGTACACAAAAAATGTCGGATTGGTCTAAAAGTTGGGTCAATCCCCAGGGTTAGTCCAGTGGCCACCGGTATTACTCGGCCCGGATTCGACTAATCGCTATGATAGCGACAAAACTTTAAAAACAAAAAAAAAAACAAAAAGAAAAAACAAAAACAAAAACCCTGGCCCATCGGGCCGATTGATCTCGAGCCAATGGCCAAGCCCAACCCACATTCTAGGCCATAAATCAGAGTCAGTCCATTAAATTAAAAAAAAAAAAATAAGAGCCCCATTGCCCCAATCAATTAATTCAAACCCTCACGAATTGTAAATTACTATCACACTATTGTGATTTTGATCATCAGAACCTATTTATAATGAAAATCAAAGAACGAGTCTCCATCAAAAATTTCATTCTGATGATGACAATCCTCTGGACATCCAAGCGACTCCACCACATCTTCCGTGCTCCATCCCGCACGTAACAATCTAGCAGACATAACCCTCACGCGCCACTCCACGCACTCCCTATCAAGTGGTTCCTGATCAGAACTACTAACCTCATCGCAGCCGTCCATCATCATCATTTCCCTAACATCCTCCTCTCTCCACCCTCCATCCCTCAACTTCCAACACACCTCCTCCAAGCACCCACCCAAGTCCCCACTCCACCACCCGCGCGTGTCCGTACGCGCCTCCGCCATCTCCGACCAAAACTCGATCCTCCTCGCCCCCGTCGCCGCCCAAGCAGGGGCGGCGCAAAAACCGGACAATATTCTCGGCCTCCTCGAAACCTCCTCGCCACCACCACCGCCCATTCCAAATTCGAATCGCTGGAAAAAACCGGCAATGTCGAAACTCCACATCCTCACGTCCCCTCCACACACGTAAAAAACCGGGTTCCCCGCCATGCACGGCATCGACGGGATGTAAAAGTTCCGATAAATCGGGACGAGAATCGGGGCTTTTTTCAGGAACCGTTTCGCCAATTTTACGGCCCGATCGTTGTCGTCAGGCCTATCGCCCCACGATTCGATCCAGAATTCGTTTCTCGAAACTCCTTTGCAAATTCCCAAAATCGGGAGATTCGATAGAATTTCGAGCTGTTGTGAAGAGGAAGAGCGCCAATTGGGGAAGCCCGGCCCGACGGGGAGGCCTTCTCGGTTGGGAATCATCGCATTTTGGTAGTGTACGCAAACAACTTGAGGATGCCAGAGCCCAGTTGGAAAAAGTACAAAAGCTTACCCCTATTGGTAATCATATAGCCGCGGCCAAGGAGATTGAAAAGAAAATTATTATGCTAATGAAGCGAGAGGAAACTATGTGGTTCCAAAGGGCCCGAGCAAACTGGATAAGAGACGGAGATAAAAACACGGCCTTTTTTCATAAAGTAGCTAATGGTCGGCAAAAGCGTAACTCGATCGAAAAAATCCAAAATGCCGACGGCCATTGGGTTGAGGACCAAAAGGATATCGCGTGGGTTTTTCAAAACTATTTCGAAAATTTGTTCGCCTCCACCATGAACACGAACTACAACAACGTACTAGACGCTATAAACCTTAGATTGCCGGACGAGCATAAAGCGGAAATTGGCGCACCCTTTACCGAGTCCGAAATTGTTGCGGCGTTATCTCAGATGCACCCCTCCAAGGCCCCGGGGCCCGATGGTATGCCTGCTTTATTTTTCCAGCAATTTTGGACTTCTATTAAAACTGATGTTGTTGCTTCTGTTCTTAATATTCTCAATAATAAAGCCAACCCATCTGCCCTGAATCACACGTACATCATTCTCATCCCTAAAAAGAATTGTACTTCCCTCCCTAGCGATTTTAGGCCCATTAGCCTTTGCAATGTGATTTTTAAGATTATTTCTAAAGTCATTGCGAATAGAATTAAGAACGCCCTTACCCATGTCATCCACCCTAGCCAATCTGCTTTCGTGCCGGGGCGGCTAATCACAGATAACGCCCTCCTAGCCTTCGAAATTTTCCACGCTATGAAATCCTCCACGGCCACTAAAAAAGGGTCTTTCGCACTCAAGCTTGACATGAGCAAAGCTTATGACAGGGTTGAGTGGGAATTCTTGCACCAGGTCATTCTTCGTGTTGGCTTTCCTAATCACATTGCTTCCCTTATTATGCGGTGTGTGTCTACGGTTACATATTCTGTGCTCACTAATGGTATTCCTGGTAATTTTTTTATCCCCTCGAGAGGGCTCCGCCAAGGCGACCCTCTCTCCCCATACTTATTCTTATTTTGTGCAGAGGCTTTCTCCTCCCTCATCAGACGTGCAGAGATAGCGGGGCGTATACATGGCTTCAAAATTTGCAGACAGGCACCCCCGGTCTCCCATCTATTTTTTGCTGACGATAGCATAATATTTGGAAGGGCAACAGATAATGAAATCCAAGAACTTCAGAATATTATAACTCAATATGGGGCGGCGTCGGGTCAGATAGTTAATTTTGAGAAGTCCGAGATCACTTTCGCAAGGGTGTTCCCGAGACAATTGCGACCTCTCTTGCGAGTCGACCGGGAGTACAACGGGTTGCAAAGCACCTCATCTATCCTGGGGACTACTGCTAATGTGGGGCGATCAAAGAAATGCATATTTCAATCATTAATTGATCGGGTGGGGAAAAAGCTTAAAAACTGGAAAGCCATCACACTTTCGACGGCGGGGAAAATGACGTTACTGAAGAGTGTGGCACAGGCAATTCCGACGTACATCATGAGCTGCTTTTTGATTCCGCTAGAAACTTGCCAAAAAATCAACTCAATAATGGCGAGATTCTCGTGGGGACAAAAAACGAGGAGAGGAAAATTCATTGATTCAATGGCATACATTGTGCAAAACAAAAGAATCAAAGGATTGGGGTTTAGAGAGTTGTCGGTGTTCAACAAGGCCATGCTAGCTAAGCAAGGATGGAGGTTAATTCAAGATGACACTTCACTACTCGCCCGTATCCTAAAAGCCCGATATTTCCCAAACGGGGACTTCTTGACCGCCACAATTGGCTACAACCCCAGTTTTACCTGGCGAAGCATTGTAGCGGGAAAGGATATTATCCGAAAGGGAGCTAGACGGTTGATAGGCAATGGACAATCAACTCACATTTGGAAAGATCCTTGGTTACCTTCTTGTCGCAACTTTCAACCGGGGGGGCGAAATAGTGAATGGCCTGAGGAGATGAAGGTTTCAGAGCTTTTTTCGGAGGGACGTGCTGAATGGAATGAGGTGTTAGTGAACCAACTGTTTACGCCGGAGGTTGCGTCGCACATCTTGCGTATCCCCTTACGTAACTTTTGGTGCGAGGATGGATGGGCTTGGCATTTCACAGCAAATGGACAATATAGCGTCAAATCCGGGTATCGAGTTGGGCTTGATTTGGACAATCGTTTTACAAGTAGTGCTTCGTCATCAGAGAGTCCAAAAGAGTTATGGAAATGGCTATGGAGGCTACCCGTACCCCCTAAAGTGCAGATTTTTATGTGGAAGGTTCTTCACAAGGCATTACCAGTAAGAGTCGCATTATTCCATCGCAAGGTGGTGCCCAACCCTATTTGCCAGAGATGCGGCGAATGCCCCGAAACAATCGAACATGCCCTTCGAGATTGCCCGTGGAGTTTATTCTTTTGGCAAGCTTCCCCGCTTAGGCTTGATAACTCCGTGACTGACCAGGTAGCCTCCTTGGCGGACATGACCGAGAAGATTGCGAGATTCAAGAACGAGGATGCCAGTGCTTTGTTCGTAATGCTCCTTTGGGCCTTGTGGTATGCAAGGAATGTCCTCATTTTCCAAGGAAATGGACTATCACATGCGATCGCTTTACCTTGGCGATGAGACTAAAACAGAGTACAAGGACGACTCATGAGATGGTAAACCCGCAAACTAAAGCCCGGTGACCACTTGGTGCCGACCTGTAGAGGGCGTCTTCAAGATTAATACCGATGCATCCGTGGTAAAGAGAGGCGGATCCGAGCGTGGTGTGGTGGTTCGAACACATAGTGGCGAAGCGTCAAAGTTCTATCCCTAAATACCAACAAGAATTTGCAATCGATATCATGGAAGCAATTGCGTGCGAGAGGGACTTATTCTTGCAAAAGAATTACAGCTACAACACATCGAGGTGGAGACGGACAATCAGCAAGTGGTTCAAGCGTTCCAACGGAAGGATTCGAACCTCTCATACCTTGGACGTGTGGTGGATGACATACGATCGTTGTGCAGCTCATTCCGCTCATGCAACCTCCGTTACATTCCTAGATCGGCCAATTCGATGGCTCATTGTTGTCTTTGCTAGATTTGCTTTCTCTGTTTCCTTTCCTAGTTGTAATGTTTATTTGGGCTGTTTTCCTCCTGAACTTACTCATCTTCTTCCAGATGATGAGAAAACTTTTCTCTGATTAATGCATGTTTATTTCCTCAAAAAAAAAAGTTGATCATGAAAAATTGGTTATATGAAACAGAGACGTGTATGTGCACGTAAAAGGGAATTTGAAAGTGCTTATATATAGCTGGGGGTTTGAGTTGAAGTAGGCATTGGAATTTGTATACAGTTACACAGTACGTGAATAATTCAATTTCAAAGACATTATAATTTTATATATTTTATAAGTCACTTTCGGAATTTATAAGATTATTGCAAGAAAATATCCAAATAAAATAAAATTTTATAATACCTAGTGTAAAAAAACATATTTTTAATATCTTGTTAGTTTTGTACGAAGAATTTAGGCAAATCAAATTGCAATTTGGGTCCCGTGACTATCGTGGATGTCACTAAATTGATCTCGTTAAAGTCTAATTTTTCAAGTAACTCGCGAATTGAGTCTTTTTCAGCTTGAAATTGCAAAATCAGTCGGCAAATAGGTATGGGATAATTGCATCATAATTTTCACAATGTATGTTTTTGTTTAAAAGCAGAGCTCATCCCAGATTTCGAGAGACCCGGAGCAGAAAAAAAAACCGAAGGTCCCTTGTGCTGTTTAAATTGGGCGAATGAAAGATAGGGATGACAATGGGTGGGGACGGGGCTGGTATTGGATATACCATCCCCGTCTCAGAATCTCATCCCAAATACAATCTTTGTACCATTCCTCACTTTAGGTATCTGGTACGGGGACGGGGAATCCCCATTCGGGGAACGGGATCCCCGCGGCGAATCGAGTTCCCTATTTCGTATTTGTTAATAATTCTTTTAATATAAATTATTTAAAATAACCAATGATTAAAATAAATAAAATAACATAAATTCCAGTTTTTAAAATAAAAAATGAGAACAAGTAAATTTATAAAGACTTAAGAGTTTAGTTTTTATAAGTAGACGTAATATTAATAATACATAAATACAATATATAAATTCGGGGAATGGGGATGAGAACGGGGGATCCCCATTTTATCTAAACGGGGTCGGGGATGGGACGGGGGATATAAATACCATCTCCATCCCATCCTCACTTCTAGAGAATCGGAAAATCCTCATTCCCGTCCCATCTCCGAAATTAACCGAGATTCTCCACTCCATTTTAATGGAGGCGGGACTGAATTGGGCAATGAAGGTGGGGCTCTGTTTTTTAATTTGGGGGAATGAAACATGATATGAGTAAGGTGTCTTGCATTTTGCCAAAAAAAAAATGGTTAGATACAAGAGGGGGATCTTTGGATCTTTGATTCCATTTAGGATTAAACTCAAAATCACAAAGTTCAAGGATGATAATCTTGTCAATCTACCAGTTTAGCATCTTGTTACTCATGTCAACCTTCTATATGAATGATTGAACTATATTTATACACACGAAATTCTAGGTGTGGCGGCACCATGTTGACTGCCCCAGTGCAAACCCTGTTTAAAATAATCAATTTGCGTTTTTTTTTAAAATTTTTTAGGATTTTTTTTTATCTTTTTTAAGAAACGTGAATTTTCTTTTAGGAATCATTTTTTTCTATGCTTTTATAGGTATGAAACTAAAATTGCAATTCAACCTATGAATTATAAATTCAGTCAAACACCTTATTAGAGCCTTGTTTGAAGGAGGACTCCAATGACTAATATGAAGAAACAAAGAATTTTTGGCAGGAGGAAAATGGGGATTGATTTGGACTTGAGTTAGAAGGATGGAAAGGGATTCTTTGACTTGGTTTGTGAGGGGGTTTGTTTTTTATTTGAAAAGTCTTTGTGATTATCGATTGAAAGTTACGTTGAAGGGAATATTG
This sequence comes from Rehmannia glutinosa, assembly GCA_016081115.2. Taxonomy (NCBI): domain Eukaryota; kingdom Viridiplantae; phylum Streptophyta; class Magnoliopsida; order Lamiales; family Orobanchaceae; genus Rehmannia; species Rehmannia glutinosa. Next base: position 218,879 of record JABTTQ020001702.1, on the reverse strand, counting down.
AGAATGATTGGCAATCACATTATTTTAGTGCCAATCAAGGTTTGAATCGTTCGATTCTATGCTCATTTGTTGTCTTTGTATTTGTTCGTTGTAGAAATTTATAATTGGGTGGAAATATTTTGTGCTTTTCTTTGCATGGGGGAAATTCATAGTCTAATTAAATTTAGCACCAACAAGAATTCTTGGAGCCAACTTACTAGGCATGGTACCCAAAATAAAATTAAATCCCAGAATCACATCACGTAGAGAAAAAAATTGTGAAATTTGACTTAATCAAATATTAGTAATCAGATAACTAATTAATATACATCTGACTATATTTAAGATTGACGACTGGCTTAAAACTTAAACCAATGTCCAATTCTGATGAAAATATTATTAGCGTAATTTGTAAAATTTGCAACTACTGTATTAGATCTTACCGTTTTCAAATTCTAATTGAATTAGATAGGAGCAAAATCACAAATTGATTTTTAAATTTTTTAAATACTATTATTTATATTTATTTTTCTTATACCGTAGCTCAAATCTCTTTGGAGAATCACTTGCATACACTCCTCTAATAGTAGCTGAAAAGAACTATCTCAAAAGGTACACTAGAAGGGGTACTTTTGAAATACATAATATACAGAATGAATTATCCAAATAAGTTTAGTTAATATTATTTTGATACTATGAATTTGAAGCTTCTCTCATGATCACAATTGTTTAGTATCACACAGTCTCACTATATGCCGCAAGATAAGAACATATTTTACTCATTAAAGTAGAATGTTTTTCTAATATATCTAATTAATTTTATAGAATCAATTATAAATTTCATTACATCATGAATACGAATCATAAATAATTATAACAATCTATAATCAAGCTTAACTTTTAAAAACTAAATTAGCTATTAACTACAATGAAATGAAATTGAATAATCCAAGAGTTGATAAATAATTTTCTGTGGCAGGAATCCTGAAATTAAAATAAGGAAAAAATGATGTTAATGGTTTACATGCAAAAAGTTTCTCCAGAAACCTGCAAATAAATATAAAATCTGAAGGAGCAGCATAGTTATTTATTAAAAATATGATTTTTAAACAGTTATTGAAATTTAGTATATTTTTCTTTTTATCTCGTAAGTCCAAATATTGTGAAACTGCTCTCCTATTTTTCTCTTCCTGCCATCTGTTAGAATTAATTAGTGATTTACAATTATTGTTATTTCTTTGTATTGTTAAGAATAATTTAGTCTTTTTGCATTCCTTATAACTGTACCCTAGGTGTATTTAGCTTCCCTCCTCCCCATTTTGCTAGTTGTAGTTTTTCTTTGCTTATTGTTGTTTTATTCTCTCAGTGTAAGAACATTTATACTCTCTATTGCAATGTATATTTTCCACTAATCTTTCATTTCATCACAGCCAACTATAAATCCATACACATTGTTCCCAGCAAAATCGAAGCATTTCGGAGTAGACCGACACAGTTCGTTCAGTAGATCGGAGTAGATCAAAATAGATCGTTCAATATAATAGCACTAGTTGACAGATTCATAGGTTTCGATATTTTGGGTTACCTTCCTTACTACTATTTTTGTCAATTTTTTCGGATCTAAATCTGTTTGGTTTGCTTGGGTTTGGCATTTTTGGCTTGGGTGGTGTGCCTTCCCCCAACTTTTTTAAATATTTTTATATGTTGATTTATTATTTTCAAGTGTTTGGCTCCCCTTAATTTTTAAATTAATTTTTTCACTATCAACATTCTCTTTTGTTTTTTAAAAACTGCCAACATCCTCTTTAATTTACATTAGTGGGGCAGCTTATATATGTTATATATATATATATAAATCTATACACACTAACACGTATATTATATATATTAACTTTAACTTTTCTTTTAACTTTAATTCTCTTTCTCTCTCCTTTTCAAAACACAAAAAAAGCATTTTTATCTTTCTCTTATCAAACTCGTCTTGTCTACCAGGCAGAACGACCGTGAGAAATAAATAAATTTCAATCCTTCAAAATTTCCATGGCATAAGAGAACAAATTAGAGAAGATTATGGGTTAATTTACAATTGATTTCTCAGTACTCCATTAATATTTTGGGTTATTCTTCATTTTGGGTATATTGTATTTGTATATTGTTGCTAACTCTATTATTTAATAATTAGTTAAATAAAATTCAAATAAAAATTATTATTAAATATAGGAGAAATCGGTAATTAAGCTTGTTTGATATAAATGAATTAGTCATCTTAGCTTGATTCATGATAATATATTTGTATTTTGTTTTTCATGTTCTTGGTAGTTGTCCAAATTTGGATTTTTATTTTTCCACTCAAATTCAAGTTGTAATACATAATCGATATGGTGAAAATTGAAAATAGTGGTGTTAATTAAGATATATTAATTATTTTATTTAATATTCATTAGATTCAAAAACTCATTTGTTTGGTTTTAAAAAAATCAAGTAAAAAGTAGATTTGTGATATTTAAACCAAACAAATGAATCAACAAAAAAAAAAACATACAGCTATATTTTTATTTAAATGAATCTAAATCAAGAAAATCAACAAAAATCAGTAAAGTTCATTTGCAACTAGTTCATTTTAAGAGATATTTAAAGAATGTTTCATTTGTTTAGTGAAATAGCTATTTGAAGTTGAAATTGACTTGAATGTTGAGTTTCATTTTTTCTCTCTTCTTTGCAGATGAAAAAAACACAAAAAATAATGCATTCTTTAACAAAAATGTTGATACTCCAACATCCATGTCAAATCCATCTATAGAAACAGATAACTTAACTCCCGAAAGTCACCCTGCAAAATCTTTAAGAGTGAAATTGAGGAAAAAATGATATTCAATCATTAGAACGTGATCCTGGGTTGCGAAGACCAATATGGGAGTATCCTATTAAGAAACGTGATGAAATTAGGAGAGCTTATATCAAGTTTGGTCCATATAAATATGTACTTTCAAAGTATCCAAAACTGGAAAAACCATTTTCGCGGTTTTTCATCATGGTTTAAGATTTCTTGGCTAGAAAATTCTCCTACTAAAGATGCTACATTTTGTCTACCATGTTATATATTCCATATTCAAGATGGGTCTTACAGATTAGATGCATTCACTATAAATGGATTTCGATCATGGAAAAAGGTTAGAGATGGAAAGAATAGTTTTTTTTTGGCACATATTGGAAAAGATCTCACTTCACCCCATCGCAATGCAGAGAAAGCATGTGCAGATGTCATGAACCAACAATCACATATCGCACAAAGTATTGAGAAGTTCACATCCCAAGAAGTTGTTGAAAATCGAATTCGCTTGAAAGCTTCAATTGAGACAACTAGATGGCTTGCATTTCAAGGATGTGCTTTTAGAGGCCACGATGAGTCCACAACATCAATGAATCGTCGAATTTTTTTAAAGTTGTTGAGTTTCATAGCTTCTTACAATGATAAAGTAGTTGAAGTTTTTAGTAAATCTCCACAAAATGCATCATATACATCACCAACAACGCAAAAACAAATTTTGCAGGTCTTGGCTACTAAAGTCAAGAATGTTATTCGAGAAGATATCGGTGAGGCAAAATTTTGTGTATTGTGGATGAAGCTTGAGATGAATCTAAAAAGAGCAAATGTCAATTGTATTGAGATTTGTTGATAAGGATGGATATTTACAAGAACGAATTTTTGGACTTATTCATGTTAAAGATACGATTGCATCAATACTCGAGGAAGGTATATTTTCTCTCTTATCTCGTCATACTCTTGATATTCAAAATATTCGAGGACAAGGTTATGATGGTGCAAGCAATATGCGTGGATAGTGGAATGGATTGCAAGCTTTGATTTCAAGAGAATGTCCTTATGCTTATTATGTTCATTGTTTCACACATCGCTTGCGATTAGCACTAGTTTCCGCATTAAAGGTAATAATCCATGTTCATCAACTTTTTACCTAATTGATTTTCAATATCAATATTGTTGGTAGTGTAAGATATGAAGAACAGGTTGCCTAGTGAACTCGTAGTAGGAGAAGTAACAAACCCGACCAACAATGTGAACATTATGAGCAATATTTAGGCGTGTAATTGTGAGATAAACCAAGATGCCAACAATAGCATGATACAAAGTGGAATCTGCCAAAGGTGTGCCATCTAAAGAAAAATATCGAACATTGACTTCAATGGAAGAATCAACACATCTGCGATATCGGTAAGACAAGCACGCTTTCCAAGTATTGCGATTGCATACTTGGATGTGAGCGAAGATAACCTTTAGGTGACCAACTTACCTCAATACCTAGAAAGTATAATATAGGGCCCAAGTCTTTCATTTCAAATAGAGATGGCAATACCGATTTCAACATTACAATCCAATCAACATCATTACCCGTAATAATCATATCATCAACAAATAATGAGAGCACAATAAGACCGTCCGAAGAGTTCTTGATAAAGAGAGCATAATCGTGATCACTACGACAAAATCCAAGAGAATGAAAGCAATCGAGAACTTCTCAAACCAAGCACAAGGTGCCCGTTTGAGACCATACAAAAGCTTTCATGAGTTTACAGATCTCTCCTGGATTATGGGCCATACCAGGAAGAGGAACCATATAAACATCCTCTTGAAGATTTCCATTTAAGAATGCATTTCGACATCCATCTTGGATATATGTGTTCGCTATATTTTTAGCTCACCGCAAGTGTACGGTGTAAGTTATAGAATAGGGTAGCAATGTCGTATCCACGAGACTAATAAATTAATATGCTAAGTATCGGACTAAGATAGTCTTATTTTTATTTAGGCAGTCGTAATATGATGATTGTTGTGAGATTAGGACAATTAAGACTACTAAAAACACAAGATTTAGGTAACGAGAATAATAGAAGTATCAAGATAATAATATCTTAAAATGGATTCTCGAGTTAAGGTTTCGATTAATAACCCTCTTGTTGTCGAGTTAATCAAAGTCAAGTTATTATTAATATTCCTATAAGACGATCACGAAAGTATTTTATCCTCCCTCTCGAGATGCATATAAAATGTAGATTGAAATATCTATGCTAGCATCTCTACTCAACATGAGGTATTTAACTCCCAAAAGCACAAAAGATCAATTGTCCTCACAAATATTTACAAACCTCTCGATTTATGTAAATATTTGTGTCAAGTACTCAAGATCTAATATTGAAACTCATCTCTTGAATTATGAATCAATATATCAAATATGTTAAATCATTGATCAAGTGATAAAACAAGAATAAGCTCAAAGTACTCAAATAGGCTTCAAGACAACAACTTCAACTAAGATTAAAACATTCAACAAGAGTTCATTAATCTACTTCCAAAACCCGAAATCTAAAGAGTTTAGCTACACATGATGTCTACACAACTCATAGACAAATTGTTCAAAACCATGACAAACTAAAATGAAAGATTAAAACTACAAGAGAAGCAAGAAAAACTTAGGAAAGTCTACAATCTCTCAATATATCTCCGTTCCTCAAGCTCCGATGCAACCCGATTATCTCCTTGATGTCTTCTTCCAAGAATAGAACTTTATCTTGTGTGCTAGAGCCAAAGAATGTCGAGAATGTCCTTGGTGTGCGCCTCAAAAGAGCTTATATACCTTTTAGAAAGTTTAGGGCACATTGCTGTCATGATCTCAGCATTACAAAGACGCACGGAGTTGTGCTTGGGCGCATGGGTAACCGTCGTCATTCCGTAAGACAAGTCTTGCTTTTCACCAACCAAATAAGCGACAAAGGTCATGCGTCCACGCACGGTTACCCGTCGCGCATTGCCGTAGGCGGCTTCCAAATCTTGATGGCGCACGGGTGGTGCGCGTGCGACGCACGGGCTACCCGTGCGCCATGCCGTAGCCTTCAGTGTCATTACCCAGGGGCGCACTGGTGGTGCCTAATGCATGCCCTACCCGTGCGTTCCCTGTATTTGCCTTATACGCTGAATTTCCTCTCATTTTAGCTTCAATTCTCGTACATTCACTCGGTTCTTGGTGTTTCCACTTCGCGATGCTCGTATTTGTATCCAAATTGCTTCAAATATCATTAAATTCCTACAAAACGAGCAAAGCGTAATATCTTTTCCATAAAGAGCGAATACACATCATTTTACATGAGTTTATGCATGCTTAATCACCATTTTTATCATAATTATACCTCAAAATACATGCAAAACTCATACCTCAAAGATGTGCAAGTGAAAGTACTTAAAGGCTATTACAACAAGAATGTAAAAATGAAAGCTTGAACAATTTGCGATTTCTTGTTGTGTGTTTTGCTTGTATGTGTTGTGTCTTGTGTCTTCAATTCATCCTCTATTTATAGGGAAGTCTTCACCAACATAGGCTCTCTATCTTCACTTTTGTCTACAAAAAGAAGATCACAAGATGTAGAAATATTGTACAAAAATCAAAAGTAAATCTTGTTGTCAAAGATTTCAAATGAAGATAACTTTCTTTGTCACAAAATAGCATAGAGCGACGGTTGCCTGTTGAAGATTTCGACCGTTTGAAAACAATTAGTGCGATCCAGGTACAAGTCGTCGGGGGGTCGACGGACGACGGGGTGCGCGACCGTGCATGCCTAGGGTACGGACCGGCGGCCCCTGACCGGTCCCCTTCTTCGCCTTTCTTGACCCAAAGAGTTCTGTTTCAATTTTGAGTTCTTCTGTACCGATCGACGATAGAGGCGACCTGGTCGACCTCAATATTAAATGTTGTCCGATTTTTATCAAAAATAAACTTCTAGAAATACTCCAAAAATTAGTAAAAACATTTTAAATCACTTAGGAGTATTTGGACAACATTTATAAACATAGTTTTGTGTAAAAACCAATTCAAACAAAACCATCAAAAGTGTTGTCCATTTTTATCAAAAATAAATTCTAAGAAATATTCCAAAAATTAGCAAAAAACATTTTAAATCATTTAGGAGTATTTGGACAACATTTATTAACATTGTTTTGGTATAAAACTCATTTAAACATAATCATCAAAAACTTGATAAAAACATTTATCTAACAAATTCATCCACATAGACCTCAATTCACATGCTCACAAGGTGTTTGATAAATTGCCTTAAAGAAGAATTCATCCAAATCATAGCAAAAATATCAAAGCAAGCATCCAACACAATCCCCAATACATAATTCACCGAAATTCACAAGAAAAACGAAGTTCTTACCTAATTCTCAAAATTTAGCAAAAGGGGTGAACTTGGAACCCTAGGTGCCTTTCAACCAATTCTTCAATCCAAACTCGAATTTGATGCAAAGTGTTCGTGTACTATGATGAGAGTATGGATTATGTGAAAGAATTTGTAAGAAAAATCGGAACTTTGAGCAATGTGTGGGAGAGGGAGATTTTTTTTTTTCGTGTTGATAGAGAGTTTGCAAGTTTGAAAACGGTTTGCCCGGACTCCAATATATCTCCCGGCGTGAAGATGTATTGGCGTGCGTGGGCACACGGGTTACCTGTCGTCATGTCATGCCGTATGGACATAATTCATTTTCTCAGGTACGCACGGGTCATGCTTGGGCGCACGGGCTACCCATGCGTAATGCCATAGCTCGATTGTTCTCCTCCGGCACGCACGGGTGGTGCGCAAGAGCACGGCTACCCGTGCGTCCCCTGGATAAAGAATATTCGGGTTCTTTTTTTCACATTTTGACACAAAATTAAAACAAAACACACACAAAAAATGAAATTCACACCAAAATCGTTGGGTTGCCTCCCAACAAGCGCTATATTTAACGTCTTTAGCTTGACGCCTGTTTTCGTTCCGTCACGGGTCTCGCAAGGTGATGGATGTCACCTCCTCTTGGTTACCTCGGTGGAAGTAATGCTTAATCCTTTGGCCGTTTACCATGAATGTCTCACCGTCTTTTGTTAATAATTCCACGACTCGGGAGGTTCAATATCTTCTTGATCACGAATGGCCCCGACCACCTAGATTTGAGTTTTCCAGGGAAAAGTTTAAGGCGTGAATTGTACAAGAGGACTGGTTCCCCTGGTAAAAACTCTCGTTTCTTGATCATTTTGTCGTGCCATCTTTTGGTTCTTTCTTTGTAAATTCGGGAATTTTCGTAAGCTTCATCCCGAAATTCTTCCATCTCGTTTAAATGGAGCAACCTCTCTTCACCGGCCTTTTTAAAATCCAAATTTAGTTTTTTGACCGCCCAAAATGCCTTGTGCTCCAACTCTACCTAGGCAAGTGGCACGATTTCCCAAAAACAAGTTGATATGGGGATGTGCCCAACGGTATCTTATACGCATCGGATGCCCATAGAGCATCATCCAATTTCAACGCCCAATCCTTTCGATTGATGTTCACCGTCTTCTCAAGAATCTGTTTGATCTCCCGGTTGGCCATTTCGGCTTGCCCATTGGCTTGCGGATGATATGCCAATGCAACTTTATGTTTCATCCCATATTTTGCCAACAAGTTGATCATCAATTTATTTACAAAATGCGACCTCCATCACTAATTAAAGCTCTTGGAGTCCGAATCGAGTAAATATATTTTTTCTTGAGGAACCGCATCACAACTTGGGCATCATTTGTTTTGTGAAGGAATCGCCTCTACCCAACGGGACACATACTCCACCGCAAGTAGAATATATTGATAGCCCGAAGATGATGGAAATGGGCCCATAAAATCAATCCCCCACACATCGAACAATTCAACTTCAATTACATTTGTCATCGGCATCTCGTGTCTCCCCGAAATGTTTCCCATCCGCCGACACATGTCACATTGTTGCACATACAAATAACAATCGTTAAATAAAGTGGGCCAAGATGTGACCCACTTTGCAATACTTTCGCCGCCATGCGAAATCGGGACCAAAATGTCCTCCGGAGGGTGAGGAATGACATCATTGTAGGACTCCTCCCATTCTTCTTGAGGCACGCATCTTCCGATGATTTTATCCGCGCACCTCTTAAAGAGTAGGGGGTCGTCCCACATATAAAACTTGACATCGTGGAAGAACTTCTTCTTTTGATATGACGATCGATTTGGAGGCAAAACTCCCGCAGCCAAATAATTGACAAAATCCGCATACCACGGAAATTTTGCCTCGACCATGAGTAACCGTTCATCTGGAAATTCCTCCTTTATCAATTTCGTGCCTCTTTTCGCCTCCTCTTGATTTTCAATCCTAGACAAGTGGTCTGCCACCACATTCTCACATCCCTTTCGGTCCCTGATTTCCACATCGAACTCTTGCAATAAGAGAATCCACCTAATCAACCTTAGTTTCACATCCTTCTTATCAAAAAGATATTTGATGGTCGCATGGTTGGTGTGAACAATTGTTTTCGTTCCAATCAAGTATGATCGGAATTTATCAAATGCGAAAACAATCGCCAACATCTCCTTCTCGGTGGTGGTATAATTCTGTTGAGCACTATCCAACGTTCTACTAGCATAGTATATGGATCTAAACAACTTTTCCCTCTTTTGACCGAGAACAGCCCCTACCGCAAAATCGCTAGCATCACACATCAATTCAAACGGTTGACTCCAATCGGGGGCTACAAGAATAGGTGCGGTCACCAACGCCTTCTTCAAGGTTTCAAATGACTGCGAACAATCATTGGAAAACTTGAAAGCAGCATCTTTTTCTAACAATTGGCTTAAAGGTTTAGAAATTTTTGAAAACTCATGGATAAACCTTCTATAGAATCCGGCATGGCCCAAGAAACTCCGTATGGCTTTTTCATTTGTGGGAGGTGGTAACTTCTCGATTGCTACAATCTTTGCCGATCTACTTCCAAACCTGTGGAAGGGACTCGATGACCAAGTACAATACCATCGCGTACCATGAAATGGCACTTTTCCCAATTGAGTACAAGATTGGTCTCTTCACATCATTTGTAAGACTAAGGAAAGATTGTGAAGACAATTATCAAAAGAGTCACCAAACACAGAAGAAATCGTCCCATAAACACCTCCATAACGCTTTTCAATAAGATCGTGAATATAACCATCATACAACGTTGAAACGCGGGTGCATTACATAATTCAATGGCATACGGCGAAATACAAATGTGCCATAAGGGCATGTAAATGTTATTTTTTCTCGGTCTTCCTGCAATCATGATTTGATTGTACCCTTAATAACCATCTAAAAGCAATAATAATAATAACTCGCTAGACGATCCAACATCATATCTATAAAGTGGAGGAAAATGATCTTTTCGAGTGGCATCATTAAGTTTTCTATAGTCAATGCAAATTCGCCACCCTAGAACAATTCTAGTAGCAATCAATTCTTTATTCTCATTTTTCACGATCATTACCCCCTTTTTTCGGACCACTTGTACAGGACTTACCCATGAACTATCGGATATAGCATATATGATTCCAAAGATCTAACCATTTCAACACTTCCTTCCTAACCACATCTTGCAAGATAGTGTTTAGTCGTCTTTGTTTTGTATCGATGGTTTATAAATACCTTCAATCCGAATTTTATGCATTACAATAGATGAACTTATGCCCTTTCAATCAGTTATTAACCATCCTAGTGCCGACTTATGTTTTTGTAAAACCCTTAACAGATTTATCAAGTTGAGTAGGAGTGAGAAGAGATGATACAATTATCGGATTTGCATTATTCGTATCAAGAAATGCATATATGAGGTGTTCGGGTAATAGCTTGAGTTCCGGAGTCGGTGTTGGTGTCTTAGGGTCACGCATGGGTTGCCCGTGCTCAGCTTTCTTCTTCGGCATCAAACACGAGTTTCCGTGCTCCAAGCACACGACCCGTGTGCTCTTCTTGGTCCAATTCTTGCTTGACAAAGAACACGCACGGAGTTGCTGTGCGTGGGCGCACGGGTTGTGCATTGTTGTAGGCTTGACTCCCTTATTTCCAATTTCGCGTTATCGCCTCTTGCGCTCCTTGGTAGTTCCTGCATATGATAGGCACAAACATAGTCGTACAAATCTTGGTTATCAAAATCAAGCACAACACTCGACGTCGAACACGAGTGGGTTAGACCAAATTCCAAATCATCCTCGACAATGTATGATCAACATAATCCTCAATGCATGAACTAACTATATCTAAAAATTACAATTTTCCACCGTATCATGAAATTTCATCGCCTTATATATAGAAAATAAAACATGCTCATCATTAACCCGTAAAGTGAGCTCTCCTTTTTGTACGTCTATTAAGGCTTTCTTGGTAGCAAGGAATGGACGTCCAAGTATCAGTGGAACATCACGATCTTCTTCCATATCAAGAACCAAGAAATCCATAGGGAATATAAATTTATCAACTTTTACAAGCACGTCTTCTATAATTCCCTTTGGATATGTAAGTGACCGGTCCGCAAGTTGCAATGTCACCGTGGTTGGCTTCACTCCGCCTAGTCCAAACTTCCTAAAAATGGACAAAGGCATCAAGTTAATACTTGCTCCTAAATCACACAACGCTTTATTAAAGAAGTTACCACCAATGGCACAAAGGATAGTGAAACTCCCCGGATCTTTTAGTTTTTGTGGTAGCTTCCTTTGAATTATCGCGCTACATTCTTCCGTCAAAATCACCGTTTCAAAGCTTGTCATCTTTCTCTTCTTTGACATAACATCCTTAAGAAATTTTGCATAATTTGGCATTTGCTCTAGTGCGTCTGTAAAAAGGAATATTAATGTGTAATTTCTTAAATATATCAAGGAATTTTGCAAATTGATCATCAAGCTTTTTTTCTTTTGAAATCTTTGAGGAAGGGGAAGAGAGATAGGCAATTTATATATATTAGAGTTAGACGAAGATTTAAGTTTCTCACTGTTTGTTTTTCCCCATCGACTTTGACATCATCTTTTATCACCGACTCAACATCTCCCAACTTGGATGCTTCGTGCAAAATTTTCAGATTTCTAGATTTTTCTTTAGGCCTCTCATATTCTCAGACGCTCCTTAACCGAATAGCCTTGCATTGCTCCTTGGGATTAACTGTGTTACTTTCGGAAATTGACCCTTTTGATGTTGCCCACCAACAATTGTAGCTAATTGGCCTACTTGAGTCTCAAGGTTCTTTATCGAACTCGCCATCCGTGTCATTTGTAGCTCTACCTTATCCATCCTTGAATTTTGCCTTGCAAAGCGACTCCTCGTGTCACTCATGAATGCATTTGATTGATTTATGAGCGAGGTGAGTGCATCTTCCAAAGATGATTTGCCTTCCACATTAGCACCCCCATGTGATGCATTAAATCCGTGGGTTGCAACACATTCTTTGTATTGGCATAGGAAAAATTTTCATGGTTTCTCAATCCCGGATGGTAGTGTGTTGGGTTTGAATTGTTCCGAAATTGCTTTGAAATTCCGATTATTCACATAATTAACCTCCTCCATCGGATATAGAAGAGTTTAAGCTAGGCGATCGCGTGCTTGCTTCGCCCTTTCGTAAGAACACTCAAATGGTTTGCCAATGCCGCCACTTCTGCGCATCAACGTCTTAATTGGGTGCAATCCGAAACTTCAGCCACTCGTTGTACATTGGATCTCTCGGACGCCACCTTTAATCTGTTCATAGCCATTTCATCAAGAAGATTAAAGGCGTCTTGTGGAAACCTTGCCAATAATGCTCTTTTCCATTGCAGCGAATAAAGGCCCTCGTTTGCCCCATTAAACCATTGTAGAAGAAACACAACTATTGATCCTCCGAAAACCGTGTTGTGGACATCTTCTTAGCAAATCCCTAAATCGTTCCCAAGCTTCGTACAAAGGCCCGGAGTCAAATTGTCGAAATTGAGTAATCTCGCTTTTTAGCCGCAAAGTTTTACTCGGTGGAAAGAATTTAAACAAAAACTTTTGGCTCAAATCGTCCCATGTGCTCACACTTTCTTGCATCAAAGTACCCAACCAATTCCTCGCCTTATCCCTCAAAGAGAAAGGAAATAGACGCAATCTTATGGCATCATCCGAAACTCCATTCATTTTTATCGTGTTGCATATTTGGATAAAATGCGCAAGGTGAGAATTAGATCTTGATTCTGAAAACCCCCAAACCGGTTCTATTGTACCATGTTTATCATGCGATTTAAGCTCGAAGTTGTTGGCATTTATCGGAATATGAGCAATACCACCGTAATTACGATTCGTTGATCCCATTGTTACCCCTATTTTCTTCTTTCTCAAGTCCCCATAATCTGATTTTATTGTCTTTCGGCCCGTCTAGTAGTTGAACTGATTCTCCTTGCGAAAGCCTCAACTTCCGGTATGAGCGGTATTAAATCTCCTCGCCTAGAGCAAGTGTTCATGCATTACCTGGACCAAACTAAAAGAAACAAGTCAAATAATGAAGGATTAAAGTCAAACAAAAATATCGAAAAAATAAAAATGTCTAAATTAAGAGTAATTCTATCTATCGCAATATTAGCACCAAAAATTGTATTAGTCCCCGACAACGGCGCCAAAAACTTGTTCGCCTATATTTTTTGATCAACGCAAGTGTATGGTGTAAGTTATAGAATAGGGTAGCAAGGTCGTATCCACGGAGACTAATAAATTAATATGCTAAGTATCGAACTAAGATAGTCTTATTTTTATTTAGACGGTCGTAATATGATGATTGTTGTGAGATTAAGACAATTAAGACTACTAAAAACACAAGATTTAGGTAATGGGAATATTAGAAGTATCAAGATAATAAAATGGATTCACGAGTTAAGGTTTCGACTAATAACCCTTGTTGTCCGGAGTTAATCAAAGTCAAGTTATTATCAACATTCCTATAAGATGATCACGAAAGTATTTTATCCTCCCTCTCGAGATGCATATAAAATGTAGATTGAAATACCTATGCTAGCATCTCTACTCAACATGAGGTATTTAACTCCCAAAAGCACAAAAGATCAATTGTCCTCACAAATATTTACAAATTTCTCGATTTATGCAAATATTTGTGTCAAGTACTCAAGATCTAATATTAAAACTCATCTCTCGAATTATGAATCAATATATCAAACATGCTAAATCATTGATCAAGTAATAAAACAAGAATAAGCTCAAAGTACTCAAATAGGTTTCAAGATAATAACTTCAACTAAGATTAAAACATTCAACAAGAGTTCATTAATCTACTTCTAAAACTCGAAATCTAAAGAGTTTAGCTACACATGATGTCTAAACAACTCATAGACAAATTGTTCAAAACCATGACAAACTAAAATGAAAGATTAAAACTACAAGTGAAGCAAGAAAAACTTAGGAAAGTCGACAATCTCTCGATATATCTCCGTTCCTCAAGATTAAAACTTAGAAAGTTTAGGGCACATTGATGTCATGATACTGCATTACAGCAGGGACGCATGGGTCGTGCGTGGGCGCACGGGTTACCCATGCGTCATTCCGTAAGACAGGTCTTTCTTTTCACCAACTAGCGCATGGTCGTGCGTCCCACGCACAGTTACCCGTCGCATTGCCGTAGGCGTTTCCAAATCTTGATGGCGCACAGGTGGTGCGTGTACGCACGGGCTACCCGTGCGCCACGCCATAGCCTTTAGTGTCATTACCCAGGGGCGCACGGGTGGTGCCTAAGGCACGCCTTAGCCGTGCGTTCCCTGTATTTGCCTTATACACTCAACTTCCTCTCATTTTAGCTTCAATTCTTATACATTCACTCGGTTCTTGGTGTTTCCACTTCGCGATGCTCGTATTTGTATCCAAATTGCTTCAAATATCATTAAATTCCTACAAAACGAGGAAAGCGTAATATCTTTTCCATAAAGAGTGAATACACATCATTTCACATGAGTTTATGCATGCTTAATCACCATTTTTATCATAATTATACCTCAAAATACATGCAAAACTCATACCTATCAATATGCCATTTACGAGCAAATGCAACAAAGAATAAGTGTATGATAGATCACATAAATGCGGTGTTGTAAAATCGGCCTAGGCGGCCCCTAGGCGATCCGATTTTCCCAAAATTGGCAAAAAAATCGATTCGGGCAAAAATCGGCTGGCCCCTTTGTGGGCTAAAGCGGTCTAGTCGAATAAATCGGCAAAATACAAAAATGAAAAAAATATAAAAACTTGGTGTTTCTAGGCGCCCGGCTGCCGCCCGACTAGCGCCTAGCGATTTCTGCAACCTTGCATAAATGACATAGAAATTGTCATATTTTCCCCATACTTTTGATGTTTGATTGAGCTTAGCTTGTGGGTTTTGATTGATTCTTATAATTTGTAGGAAAGTGGAAGAAAGTGACAAAAATGGACACAATTCATTGATGTTGAAGTGGCGAATCAGATTTGTTAAAGTTAAGAGAATAGATTACATGTTGGCTTAAGGCGTGGGCACGCGTTATTCGAACAACGCATCTGTGAGAGCTTTCAGTATAAGGCGTGGGGCACGCTTTAGACACCGCCGATTTTACTAAAGAGGCGCCCTTCCCTTAGAAAACATATTTTTAATATTTTGGTGTAGTCTAAAGAGTTCTAAGTATGGTAGGATTGTTATTGGAGTGTATTTTTGGAGAGAGAATGTTCTCTTCTAATTAAAAACTCGTTTCCTTCTAGGATTGGGATACATCTTTTGACTTTTGACTTGAACCCTAGCTCTCTCCCTCATTCTCTTCTCACGTTAGTTTCATCCTAGTTCTCTCTTTTATTTTGATTTCTCTCTGGCGTATGTCTATGGATTGCTAAACTACTTTTTTAATTAAAGGATAATTGAAGATTTGGTTCTACGCGATTTGTGAGATCTAATTAATTTTACTTCTTTTTTCACTATTATTTATATATCTTATGTTCTTATTGATTATTATTGTTTGATTAATTACAACAAAAAGGATCCTTTGTTCAATTATCGAAATAATATATCGTCATTTATAACGTTAAATCCATAATTGTTTATCTGTTGTAATTGTTGTGGCAAATTACATATTTGACTATATATAGGTTTTTCAATATATGCTTTGGAGATATATGATCTAGTTTAAATGAACCTATATGTGTGTTTGTTGGCTAGAATTGGTGGTCTCTCTAGATTTTAATGTTGTTGATAAATTAAATTCTAAGATCGTATCTAGAATTGTTTATTGGCTAGGGAAATAATTAGAGATTGTATCCTAATTATCGAACGAGAAGGAGAGATAGGTCGTGCACCAATAACTTAACCAATTTGATAGAGAATTGAAGGATTTATTTTTGCATCGATGATCAATTCCATGAACCATTTAAGATTATTCCTTTGGTATGATATTTCATAAACGGATTTATTCTTCATTTATATTTTATTATTTCTTCTTTTCATCTTAGTTAATTCTAAAATCTCAAAACCCCTTTTTGTTTTCATTGTTTTGTGAATTGCATCAAACTTAGGCTTGCCAATCTCTCGTGGATTCGACTTTGCTCATCGCTACTACAAATCAATTATTTGAAGAGCAAGTATTTATTATTGTTGGTTTTGACACCCATCAATGTACAAATCGTAGTCATCTTTGCAACGGGAGCAAATGTTTCCTCATAATCCAAACCATATTGTTGAGATAATTTTAGCATCTAATTGTGCCTTATCTTTTGCTCAATAGAACCATCGACTTAGTTTTGATTTTATAGAACTAATTGCATTTTTTCCTCGTGGTAGAGGTACAAAATCCCAAGTTTCGATTTTGACATAGCAGATAATTCTTTGGTCATAGCTTGTTGCTAAAGAGGACCGAGA
This sequence comes from Rehmannia glutinosa, assembly GCA_016081115.2. Classification (NCBI taxonomy): domain Eukaryota; kingdom Viridiplantae; phylum Streptophyta; class Magnoliopsida; order Lamiales; family Orobanchaceae; genus Rehmannia; species Rehmannia glutinosa. The sequence continues at coordinate 202,167 of JABTTQ020001702.1, read as the reverse complement.
GTTGCCTCTTTGTAAGAAGTTGACTAGGAGAGATTGTGAATAGATGACAAAAAGATGCAAAAGATGGCGAATAATAAGAATAGACAAAATCTGGTAATTGAGTAGACTTACGAACCCATGAGGGATAACGGGGGAGTAGGATCCACGCCTCATGAGAAGGAGAAGTAGTCGTAGGAAGAGAGGGAGCAATAGTATCAGTAGAAGCATTGGTACAAATATCTATAGAAAGATAATCAATATCACCAACAAAAGGATCAATATGGAGAAGATCTGATTTGGACACATTGTGAGAACTAGATGGAATGAAGAAAAGAGGAATATGCTCAAGAAAGAAAATATGACGTGACATATAATTTTTGTGCAACAGGATCACAACAACGATACCTCTTTTGATCATCCACATAGCCTAAGAAAACACACATAGCAGAAGACAATTTACTATGTTCAATGTGAGGACGAAGAACAAAACATGTAGGTCCAAATACTCGTAAGAAAGAGTAATCAAGAGCGTAACCAAATAATTTCTCAAATGGTAACATACCCGAGGTATGGTGTTTGGGATCTTATTGATTGAATAAGCAGCCGTAAGAACAGTTTCCCCAGAAAATTCATTAGGGACAGAGGCATATAATAAAAGAGAACGGGTAGTTCTTAAGATATGTCTATGTTTTCTTTCAGCAAGACCATTTTGTTCGGGAGTATCAGTACAAGAAGTTTGGCATATGGTTCCATCTAAAGTAAGCATTTCATGAAAATTATTAAAGGTATACTCCTCACCCAAATCACATCTAAAACACTTTATAACCGCAAAATGTTGTGTTTTGCAAAAGCTCGAAAAGAGGTGTTAATGCCCAATAAATCGAACGACGTTTCATCGATAAACCCAACAATAATGTGTGTGATCATCAATAAAAAAAAACATAGTATCGTTACCCTCCTTTTGTGGCAATGGGAGAAGGTCCCCAAACATCTAATGAATCAAATCGAATGGTACAATAGAAATGGACATGTTTTCAATCACGCAGAACTTAGCAAGTTTACAACTACTACAACCGGAAACATCATGACTTTTCAAATTCCCTAACAATCCAAAGGAGGCTAATTACTTGAATGAGAAAATGATACATAACATAAATGAGAATGCCATAAATAAAAGTCGGATGAAGATGGACCCAAATGAAAAGAAGACAAATCAACGAAGAGGGTTGCAACATCCGTACACGAAGTTCATCCAAAATATACAACTCTCCACTCCTACGGACTGTTCCAATCTGCCGCCTCTGGGTGTGTGGATCCTGCACAAGACATGAATCAGAATAGAAAGTCACAGAATAACCAAAATGCATAATTTACCAACTGAAACAAGATTTAAAGTAGCTAAGTAATATGATAAAAACTAGGTAGAGACATGTGGAGACACTATAAAATCAACACATGCTAAGGGCATAGGTGTGCCATCAACGATCAATGGACACGAGTTTGAGGAGAAATAGAAACAAAAGATTCTACATTGGATGTCATATGATGAGAAGCTCCTGAGTCTAATAACTATATAGAGGAAGATATACTTGAGGAACTTCGAGCTGACGTACCTGCATTGGACATAACATGTGGTTGAAGGCTAAGGAATTTTTGGAACTGCTCGTAGAGAGAATCTGCAACATGGGTAGATGGTAAAATAACTCCAGTTTTAAAGAGGTGATGGTGGTACTCTTTGTGGCGATTATGCAGTGGAGGTGGTGTATGACCATGCTGAGAAAACTGATCAGGATATGGAGGAGCATGCATGGCTATTCGACCCATCAACTTCGAGCATTGAGCCTTACAATGTCTTGGAGTTCTACAAAAGCTACATTTATCAGGAGTAACGACTTTGGGATTTGGCTTATTCGGATACCTGGCGGTGGACGATTTGGAACAACCAAGACAAATGGACTGGTTGTTGGAAATATCCCTTTTACATATATAGACTTGTGGCGTGTTTCATCAGCAATTACTTCATTAACCACTAATCAACATTTGGAAGAGGACTACGATGCAAAATATTTCCCCGCAAAGACTCGAAATCACCACGAAGTGCCGTAAGAAACTGAACCAACCGTTGTTCATTACGTCGGGAAATATAAGGAGCAAATGCATCAAGCTCTGCTAATTTTGTCAGAGCTAATTGGTCCCAAAGATTTTGTTATTGCCAAATAGGATTCCTAAATACTCATGTCTTTTTGTTGAAGAGTTCGAATGTCCATTTCTAGATGATATTGTTTAGCAAAATTTGATCGAGTGCACAATCGTCTAAATGCTCCCAAACTTGTCGTTTCATGTCATATTTTTCCAATTGCATACCAATCCAACTCTAAATAGAATTGTTAATCCATGTAATCATTTTAGAATTATTAACCTCCCAAACCTCAAGTTGTTCATATATTTGTCATTATTCACACTTTTAGGTTTAGATTGAGTCTCATTCACGATGTTTGACATTCGTTTTTCCTCAAAAATATCTTATCACATAACTCCAATACGAATAATTTTTCTCATTCAATCAAACACCAATAGATTGCAACGAATCATCCTTCTCATAAGCCACAACAAGCACAACCAAAACCTAGAATAAACCAAAATATTAATGGAGTACATGAGAAATCAATTGTAAATTAACCTAGAATTTTCTCTAATTTGTTCTCTTATGCCATGGAAATTTTGAAGGATTGAAATTTGTTTTTTCTCTACGGTTGTTCCGTCCGGAGGACAAGAGGAGTTTGATAAGAGAAAGATAAGAATGCTTTTTGTGTTTTGGAAAGGAGAGAGAAAGAGAATTAAAGTTAAAAGAAAAGTTAAAGTTAATATATATATATATAATATATACGTGTTATTGTGTGTACATTCATATATATATATATATATATATATATATATAGGATATGGATCAAATAGGTCCTCCTACTTGGTGAGTCCATGGGGACACATCCTAACCATAGATCAACAATTTTGGGTGGTCTAGATATTTAGGGCTTTTTTATGTTTATTTTTTTGTTTCACAATTAAAAAGGGTAGGGTGGCAATTTGGCACTTTAGAATCGATTATTAAGATTTCATTCCCTCTTTCACGTGATTTCACCCAGCTTTTCACGCACTCTCTCTCCAAATTTGGTTTCAAAAAAATTCTCTGTTGCTTATGTAGTATAGGATTGTTGCTTATGACTTGCTTATGCAGTTAATGTATCTGTGATGCATGTGTAGTGTATATTCGTTGCTTATGTAGTATAGGCTTATTGCTTATGTAGTATGAGTTTGTTGCTTATGACTTGCTTATGTAGTTAATGTATTTGTGGTGCATACATAGTGTATATTCGTTGCTTATGTAGTATAGACTTGTTGCTTATGTAGTATGAGTTTGTTGCTTATGACTTGCTTATGTAGTTAATGCAATTGTGGTGCATACATAGTGTATATTCGTTGCTTGTGTAGTATAGGCTTGTTGCTTATGTAATATGGGGTTGTTGCTTATGACTTCTTATGTAGTTAATGCAATTGTGGTGCATACATAGTGTATATTCGTTGCTTGTGTAGTATAGGCTTGTTGCATATGTAATATGGGGTTGTTGCTTATGACTTGCTTATGTAGTTAATGTATTCGTGGTGCATACGTAGTATATATTCATTGCTTATGTAGTATATACTTATTGCTTATGTAGTATGAATTTCTTGCTCATGACTTGCTTATGTAGTTAATATATCTAAAAGCACCATGACACATCTATACAAGCAACAAATTACATCTTCATAAGCAACATTCGAATCAGAGCCAAGTTTTAGCAACTATGGCGAATTGTTTGCAACTTTTTTCACCCTGTAATGCGTTGAAGAAGAAAGATGAAGAATTTCTCAAGTAGTGCATTGAAGAAGAAGGAGGAAGAAGAAGGAGGAGGATTGTTACGTGATTTTGTTTTGAGATTTGGAAGAATTGCGTGAATCCCATGAATATTGCTTTGAGAGGATGACTAATTTACCCCTGTGTTTAATTAACTAGCTTGTAATTTGTAATTTTGCCTCTTAAATCGCAGCCCTTGAAAAAATTAGATATATGGCTAGGATTGGTCCCTATGGACTTACCTTATGAAGTGGTCTCATATAACCCTCTCCCTATATATATATATATATATATATATATATATATATATATATATATATATGGGGAGGATCAAGTGAGACCATGTCTCTAGGTGAGACACAATGGATTAATCTCAACCATCCCCCACTATTAATCAATGAGTATGATTTAATGGATAAAAAATATATTAAAATATTAATTTAATCAATATAAGGGTAGTAGGGTAAAATAACATAACAAGTTAGTTACAAAAATGGAATCAAATCTCTTTTCTCTCTCATACATCTCCCAATTTCCCAATCTCACGTCTCTCTCTCTCTCTCTCTCTCTCTCTCTCTCTCTCATTCCTCCATTAACGCAAATAAAGAAAAAACTGTGAAGAACTCGAAAATTACAGGAGAAAAAAAAAAAAAATCGGTGCAATATTACGGAGAAATAACGAACAAAGTGAGTTCGAAAACTAAATATGCAACAAAACTCAACTAAATATGCATTATCCGAAACTATCTATGCGGCATAAAAAAACTAATATGTAGTACAAAGATATCCAACTATGCAAGACGTCATAAACTATGCAACAAAATCAACTAACTATGTATTATCTAGAAACTATCTATGCATTGTGGAATAACTAAATATGCGATGCATTATGTAACATCCCATTTTTATAATTTCCAAAAGCAACATCCCATTTTCATAACTAAATATACATTATATTGAACCTATTTATGCAGTGTAGTATAATTACATATGCGATGACGTTATATTCAATTATGTCTTATTTTTAGTAAAATAGTGCCAACAAAATAACTAAATATGCATTATTTGATGTCTAATTATGCAGTAAAAGAACCCTAACTATCTTTGTAAAATAAAAATATTTGGAAAAAATAGGTTCCTTAAAATCCGCCACAAAAAAATCCAAAGAAGGCCAATTTCAACCCATAAAATCCGTTGGGACCACTAATTTGAATTACAAAATTACAATCTTACCCTTAAAATTAGCAAAAATTAGGAAATAATTAGAAAAACTGAATTAATCACATCCTTTCATTTTTTAAGATCAATGGATAAGATGAGTCCACATTGTCTTACCTAGGAGAGGGTGGTCTCATTTGAACCAAATCCTATATATATAACATATATATATTTTTTTCTTTCCATCTCGAGCTACATCCCCTATATATATAACATATATAAGTGTTCTTTGCCCACTAATGTAAATTTAAGAGGATGTTGCGTCTTTTAAAAACAAAAGAATATTGATAGTGAAAAAAATTTAAGGGAGTCAAGGCCCCCTCCCAAGCCATATACCTCCTCCCCGATGCCATGCTATCGGTTTTTTCTTAAAAAAACATTGAATCTTTCACTATATATTGTACTATATATGAGTCATGAACATTTATGGGACATTGGTGCAAAAAAATGCAATCATTAAATTTCACATTTCGATATAGCGAAATTAAAAAATTAAAGTTGTTCCCTGGCTAGACATATCATTGTCGCCATTGTTATAACACTTGTAGTGGGGATGTAACTTAATTTATATAAATATGCAAGCCGGCATCGTTCAAGTCTCGCTATGAAACTCAACGAATCATTTTAAACTTGATGGTGAAAGATTTGCAATTGAGAGAGTAAATGTTCTTATACTCGAGAGAGCAAAACAATAATAACAATCAAAGACTACAACTAGCAAAATGGGGAGGGGAGACTAAATACACCTAGGGTTACAAGGAATATAAAAAGACTAAACTAACCTTAACAATACAAAGAAATGACAATAATAGTACATCATTAATTAATTCTAACATCCCCACAAACTCAAGATGCAATTGCCGAAGCATTGAGAGTTTGCTAACCAAAAACAAAAACGCGAAAGTGGATGTGCTTTGATGAAGAAGTCTGCGGTTTGTGATGAGGAGGAAATGAATGGGAAAGTTATAGTATTGTGTTGAAGGTGGTGACGAGTGAGGTGACAATCAATTTGAATATGCTTGTCCTTTTGTGAAACACCAAATTGTGGGCAAGTTTATGTAAGTCCAAGCGGCTACGATAATCTAGAGGGGGTGAAAAGATTATCTCCATCTTTTCGATTTTACCCTCTTTTTTTTCGAACCGAATGCTCAAAGACAATAATAAATGTGCGGAATATAAACAACACACGTCGATTTATAGAGGTTCAACCCACCTAGGGCCTAATCCTCTACCACCCCAAAGATATCCGGATGGATTTCAAAAAGAAAAAGATTTTATTAATTACCAAAATTAATAGAACACCAACTTACAACACACCTTGAAGAGCACCACACTCTTCTTCAACACCCCCTTTGAGATTACCACAATCTCTCTTGAAGATTACCACAATCTCCAACGGCACCTTGTGAAGATTACCACATCTTCAACCTTGAAGAATACCAAATTCTTCAACACCTCGACAAGAAGATTACCACAATCTTCTTACACCTAACACCTAGATCACCCAAGTGTGTTCTTACCACAGAACACTCACAAGGATATCTTGTGTTGAATGATTACCCAAAAATTCAAGATTACAACTCGATAATGAATTATACAATAGAGTGCAAGTGTAATCAAGAATAGCCTAGACCTCAAGGAAGTGAAAGTGATAAGCTAGGCAAAATTACAACAAGAAATAATAACTATGAAGAACAAATATTTGCTTGAAGTGTATCTTGTTGTGTCAGTATCTCAATTGTTGTCTTGGTTGCTCCAAAACTTCCTCTATTTATAGGAGATGATTGATCAAGCATAGGTTCCTCTTGGGGATTGAAAATCTACAGAAAAATACAATTAAAATCAAGAATATAGCTGTTAGAAATCAATCCCACATTTTAAGGAAAGTTTGTCATTGTCAAACGGTCGAATTTTCTTTGTCAAAAGATAGGGCGACCGGTCGACCTCGAGAGCAAAATGTTGTCCAATTTTTGTCGAAAATAAAACTCAATAAATACTCCAAAAATTTAGTAAAAGCATTTTAAACCAATCAGGAGTATTTAGACAACATTTAGGAACCTTGTTTTGAAGTAAAAACTTATAAACATAAAATCATTAAAAGTGTTGTCCAATTTTATCTAAAATAAAACTTGAAGAAATACTCCGTAAAATATTAAAACCATTTTAAATCATTTAGGAGTATTTGGACAACAATTAAAAACATTGTTTTGGTGTAAAAATAAAATCATCAAAATTAAGATAAAAACATGTATCAAACAATCTCCCCCTTTTTGATGATTACAAACCAAAACAATTTTTAGAAAAATATTAGGAGGACAATTTTAAAAACGATTTTCCGGTAAAAACATCTAACCGTTTGGAAGCAACCAAAATTTCCAAAATACATAAGCAACCAAGTGAGGGAGTAAATATATTCAATAATAAGCACAAGCTCCCCCTATCAACAAGCACATCAAGAATAATGTAAAGGCAATCAACCATAAGCTAAAAGCTTAGCTTTTACATATTGTTCAAGAGCTTATAAGCTCCCCCTGTCAACGAAACATCATTAGACAAGTATATAAGTCCATCAAGCAACAATTGGACTAAAAATAATTCACAACTTATGGCTTTTAAGAGCCATAGCTTATAGCTTTTATAACAAGCTTTTATTAGCTTTTTTGAGCTAATGAGCCAATTTTCTGTTTCTCCCCTTTTGGAATCATCAAAAAGAATGTTAGGATGATAAAAACATCATACAAGTTTATCAAAGTGCGCCAACAATATGATTTATCAACCATTGAAAGAATTAAGCTTAGAATCCAAAATGGGAGAGATGTATCATAAAAAATCCATAAGCTCATTTTGTTAGCCAAAAACATGATCCCAATAAGATTTTAAGACATTTGAAAATAAGAGAATCATGTAGGTGATGAGTCTTTCATTGAAACATTTTATCGAACTTTTGGCGGGCGTCAAAGTTTGAAGAAAATGTATATAGCCCTTGCAAAAGAAATTAACCCAAGTTTTTCATATCATCGCCCAAAAACAATTTTTCAACATATGTCCATCAAATAAGAGGCTCAACAAAGTAAATTCTCAAGGGTTCAACCCAATTGAGATAAATTTAGCCAAATAAGAGATCAAGACATTACAAATGCCATCAAGCAAAGGTATAAGAACCATCGAGTAATACATGTCAAGCATCAAACAATGCATATAAGACATTACAAATGTCCCAAATTATTCATAAAAATAATCAAGGCATCAAAAATTAAGAGAAGCACTTTTACCATCAAGTACTTCATACCAATAATCAAACAATGCCAAACTAGAGTATTTTTACCATCAAATACTCCATCAATACCAAGTTCAACCAAAAGGCCATTTCCATCTTGCTATTTTAACCCTTTCAAGAAAACAAGCAAAACTCATTAGTGCAATTTAGAGTTTTACAAGAGTTCATAAAACTACAAAACAACATGAACAAGAGAAAATGCTAAGATAATAAAGGGGTGGGGACATCATTCTTCGTCCGAAGAGAAGCAAGTTCCCGAATAAGATCTTTGATGAATTTCTTTAACTTGCCGATTGAGTTATGCATTTTGGAGGTCTTTTGCTCCAAAGCCTCATATCTAGCTTCATGATATGTTCGTAGATCATCATACTCGGCTTGGTGTACCTCCTGGCGGTTGAGCACTGTATTACCCTCCGGATTGCTCGGTTCACCTTCCTCCGCCAATCTCACGGCCTCGGCATCATCAAAGAAGTCGTTTGGATCTGGGGAATCTTGGCCTCTTCCTCTATCCATTTTAGTTGGTCGAATGTCCATATTCTTGCGCATAGTGACCATTTGGGAGATGTTATCAATGTCAAAGTCATTTTGAAATACCTCCAATTACACTCCGACGAAGGTAGTCCCGATTGTATAAGAAGTTTACAAATCCAATTGCCCATAACAAACTTCTTATTTCCTTGAGTAATAGAATCAATTAGACATTGAATAAGAATAGCGCCAAAGTTAAGCGGTTCCCTTCTAGCAATCTTATAAGTCAAAAATAGTCCATGTTCCTAGGCATTTTTTTCGCTTTTCCACATATGAAATAAAGGCGACAATAACGGATATAATACGGTGCTCAAGAGTCATCGCCAACAATGAATACTTTGGCCATACGCTCAAATAAGTCTTGACTTCTCTCATAGACACCCCCAACATCTCATCATTCCAAATAGCACAAGAGAAATAGTCCCAACCAACTTCTCTTACATGTAAAAGCCGACAAATTTCATTTGGAGTCCACCTAAAATGACGACCCTTACAAACGAATTCAAAGCATGAGGCTTCCTTTGGGCATCATATTCAACCCACATATTGGCATAAAAATGAAAAATTACATCATCATCATATTCGAGAAAACACATATACGAAAAAAAACGAGATTTAACGAGTAGTGCCCTTTAAGAAAAATCACAAAGTCATTTAGTGGCACTAAAGGGGTTGAAATGAAATATTTTGAAAGACATGTGCATAAACATGACATGAACACAATATCGAGTTCTAAGAATAAAACATACCTCGATGGTTTAAGAATCTCTAATAGACGATAGCCAATGAATAGAAGATATATAACCTACAATTCTTTAAACAAATTTTGCACTAGATATGATAGCACAAATGTAGGCCAAGTAATAGGAGATATCACAATAAAAATGCTTATGCTATAGAAATTCATAAGAGTTTAAAAACAACATGTAAGGTCTCATTTTTAAAGGATTTTAAAAACACAAATATTTATTGAGGACCTTAATTTTAAAATACGAAAACTCATTTGCAATTTAGACACAAATAAAAACATGCATACTAACTAAATAAAATGCATATTTAAATGGGAGATACGGTTTACCAATTCGCCATTTCCATGGGTTGTGCCGTTCCCTTGTTGATGATATCTTCCCCTTGAAAATCATCTTGTTGATGATGGCTTCTCCAATTGTTCCATTTCCAAGCATTGTGGCCTTCTCTTTTTCGAAAGTGTCTTTCTCTTGGAAAATCATCTTGTTGATGATGTCTTTGCCATTTCAAGTTGTGTTCTTTCCATTTTTGATTATATCCTCTTCTTGGAAATTGACTTTGTTTTCTCCTTCTTTGATCAAATGAGATGTTCATTTGATGTTTCCTTAGCGGCATGAATTTTCTTCGATTATTAATCCGCCGGTACCTAAAATGACATTGTTTTGTGGTACCCTCAAGTGCTTGGGTCCTTTGGGATTAGTCTTGAGACTTTTAGGTCTCCAACAATAATTAGAGCTATTTCTAGCCCGACAAGTATTTACCGTATGACCCTTCTTACCGCAATAAAAGCAAGTAACATCACTAATATGCATAGGAACTCGATTCTTTTTGATATGCTTGACAATATTGGGCTCATGATCAAGTTCACTATTCAAATTATCACACTATTCACAATATTGGGCAATTTATCGGTACTCAAGTTGGATTTTGATAAATCATTTTCATGCAATTAATATCCTCAACAAGAGTACTATTTTGTTTTTCAAGGTTTCTAACCTTGTCAAGTGTGGTGGTGTGAGCACATGATAGTGATTCATAGGAAGTAAATAAACTATCCTTTTCATTTTTCAAGACATTGAATTCCTTCTTCAAATTTTTGTACTTAACAAGTAAATTTTGGAATTCATTTTGAAGATCATCAAAATCATTTTGCAAATCACTATAATCATTTTGAATGACAATATCATAGGAAGTAGAGGGTTTAAGACATACCTCGTTTTCTTCTTCGATGCCCATAAAATATTGTTCGACTACTTCATAGTTGGAAGTTGTAAAAGGCTTGTTCCTTAGATTTGAACTTGTATCCCTTTGAGAAGTAGATGCTTTTGTTTGACTCCTTTCATTTGCAAATACTCCATAGATGGCTTTTATTTTTGCCATACTTCATGTGCCGATCAATTCCTACAATAAGTTCATATTCCAAATTAGTAAGTGAACAATACAAAATATTGAGAGCTTTACCATTTAAGGAGATGATTTTCTTCTCTTCATCATTTAGCTCTTTGAGGCCTTTGGAGGTGTATGGTGTGTCTATCATCGGAATGGATTCTCCATTTATGACGATGTTCCAAATATCGAACCCGCAACCTTGTAAATAATATTCTAATCTTTCTTTCCAAAATAATTAATTTTTGGAATTAAATAGTGGTGGCTTGGTGGTGGAGGTGTCGGTAAGATGAGCTTCGTTAGTAGCCGACGATCGTTCCTCTTCACTCGCGATGTGAAACGAGCTTGCCAAAGAGTTTGGCTTTGATACCACTTGTAAGTCCAAGCGCTACGATAATCTTGAGGGGGGGCGAATAGATTATCTCCATCTTTTCGATTTTACCCTCTTTTTCGAACCGAATGCTCAAAGACAATAATAAAGGTGCGGAATGTAAACAACACACATCGATTTATAGAGGTTCAACCCACCTATGACCTAATCCTCTACCACCCCAAAGATATCCAGGATGGATTTCAAAAAGGAAAAAGATTTTATTAATTACCAAAATTAATACAACACCAACTTACAACACCTTGAAGAGCACCACACTCTTCTTCAACACCCCCTTTGAGATTACCACAATCTCTCTTGAAGATTACCACAATCTCCAACGGCACCTTGTGAAGATTACCACAATCTTCAACCTTGAAGAAGAATACCAAATTCTTCAACACATCGACAAAAGATTACCACAATCTTCTTACACCTAACACCTAGATCACCTAAGTGTGTTCTTACCACAAGAACACTCACAAGGATATCTTGTGTTGAATGATTACCCAAAAATTCAAGATTACAACTCGATAATGAATTATACAATAGAGTGCAAGTGTAATCAAGAATAGCCTAGACCTCAAGGATGTGAAAGTGATAAGCTAGGCAAAATTACAACAAGAATAATAACTATGAAGAACAAATATTTGCTTGAAGTGTATCTTGTTGTGTTGTATCTCAATTGTTGTCTTGGTTGCTCCAAAACTTCCTCTATTTATAGGAGATGATTGATCAAGCATAGGCTCCTCTTGGGGATTGAAAATCTACAGAAAAATACAATTAAAATCAAGAATATAGCTGTTAGAAATCAATCCCACATTTTAAGGAAAGTTTGTCTCACAACACGAATTAAACGGTCGAATTTTGTCAATCAAAAGATAGAGCACAAAGCGACTGGTCGACCTCGAGACAAAATGTTGTCCAATTTTTGTCGAAAATAAAACTCAATAAATACTCCAAAAATTTAGTAAAAACATTTTAAACCAATCAGGGAGTATTTAGACAACATTTAGGAACCTTGTTTTGAAGTAAAAACTTATAAACATAAAATCATTAAAAGTGTTGTCCAATTTTATCTAAAATAAAACTTGAAGAAATACTCCTAAAATATTAAAACCATTTTAAATCATTTAGGAGTATTTGGACAACAATTTAAAACATTGTTTTGGTGTAAAAATAAAATCATCAAAATTAAGATAAAAACATGTATCAAACAATCTCCCCTTTTTGATGATTACAAACCAAAACAATTTTTAGAAAAATATTAGGAGGACAATTTTAAAAACGATTTTCCTAGTAAAAACATCTAACCGTTTGGAAGCAACCAAAATTTTCAAAATACATAAGCAACCAAGTGAGGGAGTAAATATATTCAATAATAAGCACAAGCTCCCCTATCAACAAGCACATCAAGAATAATGTAAAGGCAATCAACCATAAGCTAAAAGCTTAGCTTTTACATATTGTTCAAGAGCTTATAAGCTCCCCATCAAACGAAACATCATTAGACAAGTATATAAGTCCATCAAGCAACAATTGGACTAAAAATACTTCACAACTTATAGCTTTTAAGAGCCATAGCTTATAGCTTTTATAACAATCTTTTATTAGCTTTTTGAGCTAATGAGCCAATTTCTGTTTCTCCCCTTTGGAATCATCAAAAGAATGTTAGGATGATAAAAACATCATACAAGTTTATCAAAGTGCGCCAACAATACGATTTATCAACCATTGAAAGAATTAAGCTTAGAATCCAAAAATGGGAGAGATGTATCATAAAAAATCCATAAGCTCATTTTGTTAGCCAAAAACATGATCCCAATAAGATTTTAAGACATTTGAAAATAAGAGAATCATGTAGGTGATGAGTCTTTCATTGAAACATTTTATCGAACACTTGGCGGACGTCAAAGTTTGAAGAAAATGTATATAGCCCTTGCAAAAGAAATTAAGCCAAGTTTTTTCATATCATCACCCAAAAACAATTTTTCAACATATGTCCATCAAATAAGAGGCTCAACAAAGTAAATTCTCAAGGTTCAACCCAATTGAGATAAATTTAGCCAAATAAGAGATCAAGGCATTACAAATGCCATCAAGCAAAAATATAAGAACCATCAAGTAATACATGTCAAACATCAAACAATGCATATAAGACATTACAAATGTCCCAAATTATTCATAAAAATAATCAAGGCATCAAAAATTAAGAGAAGCACTTTTACCATCAAGTACTTCATACCAATAATCAAACAATGCCAAACTAGAGTATTTTTACCATCAAATACTCCATCAATACCAAGTTCAACCAAAAGGCCATTTCCATCTTGCTATTTTAACCCTTTCAAGAAAACAAGCAAATCTCATTAGTGCATTTAGAGTTTTACAAGAGTTCATAAAACTACAAAACAACATGAACAAGAGAAAATGCTAAGATAATAAAGGAGTGGGGACATCATTCTTCGTCCGAGAAGCAAGTTCCGGAATAAGATCTTTGATGAATTTCTTCAACTTGCCGATTGATTTCTTGCATTTTGGAGGTCTTTTGCTCCAAAGCCTCATACCTAGCTTCATGATATGTTCGTAGATCATCATACTCGGCTTGGGTGTACCTCCTGGTGGTTGAGCGCCGGTATTACCCTCCGGATTGCTCGGTTCGCCTTCCTCCGCCAATCTCACGGCCTCGGCATCATCAAAGAAGTCGTTTGGATCTGTGAATCTTGGCCTCTTCCTCTAGCCATTTTAGTTGGTCGGATATCCATATTCTTGCGCATAGTGACCATTTGGGAGATGTTATCAATGTCAAAGTCATTTTGAAATACCTCCGAATTACACTCCGACGAAGGTAGTCCCGATTGTATAAGAAGTTTACAAATCCAATTGCCCATAACAAACTTCTTATTTCCTTGAGTAATAGACTCAATTAGACATTGAATAAGAATAGCGCCAAAGTTAAGCGGTTCCCTTCTAGCAATCTTATAAGTCAAAAATAGTCCATGTTGCTAGGCATTTTTTCGCTTTTCCACATATGAAATAGGCGACAATAACGGATATAATCCGGTGCTCAAGAGTCATCGCCAACAATGAATACTTTGGCCATACGCTCAAATAAGTCTTGACTTTTTTCATAAACACCCCCAACATCTCATCATTCCAAATAGCACAAGAGAAATAGTCCCAACCACCTTCTCTTACATGTAAAAGCCGACAAATTTCATTTGGAGTCCACCTAAAATAACGACCCCTTACAAACGAATTCAAAGCAAGAGGCTTCCTTTGGGCATCATATTCAACCCACATATTGGCATAAAAATAAAAAATTATATCATCATCATATAAAACATAAGGATGCTTCCATAAGTACATCCACCATCGCTCTTCAAGAATCCTCTAATAGAAGGATATTCATTTGTAAACGAATTAAATCGATAAATCTTCGTATTTAGCTATCGTTTTTGCACCCATGTTCAAATTTTCATAGTACCACTTCGCAAATTTGTTGATAAAATTTAAAACATTACTAGAGCGAGGAGCTTGAGGTATAAAAGGTTTCTTACTTTTTGCCCAACGGCAATTGTTGAATGAAATCGTCCCGCTGAGTTCGCAATTTGAGAATTGGATAGTACCGGGTTTTGAATATCGTCACGTTCTTGAGCCACATTCCTTTGGGTAGCTCGAATATCCCTTTGTTCGGCTTCTTCTTGCCGATTTCTCGAAGAACCCTCTCCGCCCTTTCTACGCTTGGAGGTGGGATTTCGACCGGTAGAATTTCTTGGAGGTGCCATATATGTAAAATTCTTGCAAAAAGAAGTGGATTAGCAACAAGAATCACAAAGATTGATGAAGAATTGAAGATTTTAGAGAAAAGGGGGTGAAGACGCTGGTAAGGGTTTTGGGAGAATTTCTTGTTCTGTTTTGAAAGCTGAAGACAGACGATTTTAAACACAAAAAATTTGCCTGGGTGACCGGCCGAGGTGGGGTGCGACGACGACGGCGTGCGGACGGCCGACGGCGTTACCTTGACCGGTCCAAAGGTAATTTTTCATTCTCCGATTTTTCCAAAATTCAATTTTTCACCCCAAAAGTTTTAAAACTTTGCAAAAAGATAATTATGGACTAAATCCAACAATTATGAGTTTCGAGAAAACACATATATGAGAAAAACGAGATTTAACGAGTAGTGCCCTTTTAAGAAAAATCACAAAGTCATTTAGTGGCACTAAAGGGGTTGAAATGAAATATTTTGAAAGACATGTGCATAAACATGACATGAACACAATATCGAGTTCTAAGAATAAAACATACCTCGATGGTTTAAGAATCTCTAATAGACGATAGCCAATGAATAGGAGATATATAACCTACAATTCTTTAAACAAATTTTGCACTAGATATGATAGCACAAATGTAGGCCAAGTAATAGGAGATATCACAATAAAAATGCTTATGCTATAGAAATTCATAAGAGTTTAAAAACAACATGTAAGGTCTCATTTTTAAAGGATTTTAAAAACACAAATATTTATTGAGGACCTTAATTTTAAAATAACGAAAACTCATTTGCAATTTAGACACAAATAAAAACATGCATATTAACTAAATAAAATGCATATTTAAATGGGGAGATACGGTTTACCAATTACGCCATTTCTATGGGTTGTCTTAGTTCCGTTGTTGATGATATCTTCCCTTTGAAAATCATCTTGTTGATGATGGCTTCTCCAATAGTTCCATTTCCAAGCATTGTGGCCTTCTCTTTTCGAAAGTGTCTTTCTCTTGGAAAATCATCTTGTTGATGATGTCTTTGCCATTTCAAGGATTGTGTTCTTTCCATTTTTGATTATATCCTCTTCTTGGAAATTGACTTTGTTTTCTCCTTCTTTGATCAAATGAGATGTTCATTTGATGTTTCCTTGCGGCATGAATTTTCTTCGATTATTAATCCGCCGGTACCTAAAATGACATTGTTTTGTGGTACCCTCAAGTGCTTGGGTCCTTTGGGATTAGTCTTGAGACTTTTAGGTCTCCAACAATAATTAGAGCTATTTCTAGCCCGACAAGTATTTACCGTATGACCCTTCTACCGCAATAAAAGCAAGTAACATCACTAATATGCATAGGAACTCGATTCGTTTTGATATGCTTGACAATATTGGGCTCATGATCAAGTTCACTATTCAAATTATCACAACTATTCACAATATTGGGCAATTTATTGGTACTCAAGTTGGATTTTGATAAATCATTTTTCATGCAATTAATATCCTCAACAAGAGTACTATTTTGTTTTTCAAGGTTTCTAACCTTGTCAAGTGTGTGGTGGTGTGAGCACATGATAGTGATTCATAGGAAATAAATAAACTATCCTTTTCATTTTTCAAGACATTGAAATCCTTCTTCAAATTTTTGCACTTAACAAGTAAATTTTGGAATTCATTTTGAAGATCATCAAAATCATTTTGCAAATCACTATAATCATTTTGAATGACAATATCATAGGAAGTAGAGGGTTTAAGACATACCTCGTTTTCTTCTTCGATGCCCATAAAACATTGTTCGACTACTTCATAGTTGGAAGTTGTAAAAGGCATTGTTCCTTAGATTTGAACTTGTATCCTTTTGAGAAGTAGATGCTTTTGTTTGACTCCTTTCATTTGTAAATACTCCATAGATGGCTTCTATTTTTGCCATACTTCATGTGCCGATCAAATTCCTACAATACGTTCATATTCCAAATTAGTAAGTGAACAATATAGAATATTGAGAGCTTTACCATTTAAGGAGATGATTTTCTTCTCTTCATCATTTAGCTCTTTGAGGCCTTTGGAGGTGTATGGTGTGTCTATCATCGGAATGGATTCTCCATTTATGACGATGTTCCAAATATCGAACCCGCAACCTTGTAAATAATATTCTATTCTTTCTTTCCAAAATATATAATTTTTGGAATCAAATAGAGGTGGCTTGGTGGTGGAGGTGCTTAAGTAAGATGAGCTTCGTTCGTAGCCGACGATCGTTCCTCTTCACTCGCGATGTGAAATGAGCTTGCCAAAGAGTTTGGCTTTGATACCACTTGTAAGTCCAAGCGCTACGATAATCTAGAGGGGGAATAGATTATCTCCATCTTTTCGATTTTACCCTCTTTTTTCGAACCGAATGCTCAAAGACAATAATAAAGGTGCGGAATGTAAACAACACACATCGATTTATAGAGGTTCAACCCACCTATGACCTAATCCTCTACCACCCCAAAGATATCCGGATGGATTTCAAAAAGAAAAAGATTTTATTAATTACCAAAATTAATACAACACCAACTTACAACACCTCAAGAGCACCACACTCTTCTTCAACACCCCCTTTGAGATTACCACAATCTCTCTCAAGATTACCACAATCTCCAACGGCACCTTGTGAAGATTACCACAATCTTCAACCTTGAAGAATACCAAATTCTTCAACACCTCAACAAGAAGATTACCACAATCTTCTTACACCTAACACCTAGATCACCCAAGTGTGTTCTTACCACAAGAACACTCACAAGGATATCTTGTGTTGAATGATTACCCAAAAATTCAAGATTACAACTCGATAATGAATTATACAATAGAGTGCAAGTGTAATCAAGAATAGCCTAGACCTCAAGGAAGTGAAAGTGATAAGCTAGGCAAAAATTACAACAAGAATAATAACTATGAAGAACAAATATTTGCTTGAAGTGTATCTTGTTGTGTTGTATCTCAATTGTTGTCTTGGTTGCTCCAAAACTTCCTCTATTTATAGGAGATGATTGATCAAGCATAAGCTCCTCTTGGGGATTGAAAATCTACAGAAAAATACAATTAAAATCAAGAATATAGTTGTTAGAAATCAATCCCACATTTTAAGGAAAGTTTGTCTCCTTGTCAAACGGTCGAATTTTGCTGTCAAAAGATAGGGCGACGGCCGACCTCGAGACATAAATGTTGTCCAATTTTTGTCAAAAATAAAACTCAATAAATACTCCAAAAATTTAGTAAAAACATTTTAAACCAATCGGGAGTATTTAGACAACATTTAGGAACCTTGTTTTGAAGTAAAAACTTATAAACATAAAATCATTAAAAGTGTTGTCCAATTTTATCTAAAATAAAACTTGAAGAAATACTCAGGAAAATATAAAACCATTTTAAATCATTTAGGAGTATTTGGAAAATAATTAAAAACATTGTTTTGGTGTAAAAATAAAATCATCAAAATTAAGATAAAAACATGTATCAAACATTTTAATAGTACTTTATTATCACAAAGACATAGAAGTGGGTTGGAGAAGAAAAACACTCATATCAAACATTTTTAATGAGATTGAAAGTGGGAAGGGGTTTTATTAGATTGGTTCTTTACAAAGAGCGGGTGATACGCGTTGGAGTTCTCATTTGAAATCTATATCCAATTTGATAAAGATGTTCAAACATGTAAAGTTTCTTGAATATTATTGAAGATGGAACTACACCACTCAACGTGGAGATGTAGACGCAGCTTATGAGGTGCTAACTTCTTTCGAATTTATTTTCTTTTTGCATCTTATGAGAAAAATTTTGGAGATTTCAAATATGCTTTGTCAAGCTCTACAACTTCAATCTCAAGATATTTTGAATGCGATGCATCTTGTTTCATCTACTAAGTCACTTATTCAAAAATTAGAGATGATGGGTGGAATGAATTTAAGTAGCTGATAATTTTACACACATTTTATTATTCTTTTATTAAACGAGTCGAGCTCGAGCGCTTTACATTTTATCGGATGAAAAATTGTATTCAAGTTTGGTTCATTATGTTAACGATTCAAGCCCAACGATCTTCTAACGATCGATCTCAAATTGAGTATCGAGCAACAAGTTCTAAAAGCGCTAGGCGCCGATCGAGCGGCAGACTGGGGCCTAGCGACTAGGCGGAGCCTGCGCGGGGTTAGGCAGGGCCTAATCTGAAAAAAACTGTAGGCGGACAAAGAGGGCCTAGCATGTAAGCGGGAGTAATCGGGCTAGGCGAGGATTTTTAGAACAGTGTCGAGCAAGATCATTCGTTTTTAAAGTACACATTTCCTTTTCTGGACTAACCTTCTATATAGAGGCCACAAAGTATACCATTACAGAAAATGCAAAAAAACCTTAAATACAGCAATAGAACTCTCTGTTTTCCTCTGCTATCATGAAACTACAACTATGAGAATCACAAAACTTCCACATCCCACACAAACAAGCCAGTTTTCAACATTGTGCACATCTCTGCTAAATTCTGGACCAACCCTAATAAAAATCTTGCCAGTCCTAATTAGCCTAATCAAGCAAATACTAATTATCTGCTCACAATTAGAGCACACAAGAATTTTTACTTGGAACGAATTGTCGAATGGTCCTTGAGCAATTCGACAACCCTTCTCATAGACGGCCTGCTGACGGGTAATTCAGCTGTGCACGAGAGAGCCACGTTCAGAACCTTCTCCACTTCGTGATATCTGATTGTCGATTTATTCATCCGTGGGTCTAATAGCTGATCCAAACTGTCGATGTCTATGCTGCCAGTGGCGTTTCCACTTCCTTGTTCTGGAGATGATAATGCAATCTCCGTTACCCACTTGACAATGTTCTTGTTCTCACCGAAGGAGGAATCGTTTGGCCTTTTGCCGGTTATTAGTTCAAGTAATACGACCCGAAGCTGTAGACATCGCTTTTCTCGGTGACTTTCATTGTGTAAGCATATTCTGCAAAATGTTGAAGCACAGTGAGTGAGTGGTTGCAGACAATAAGAAAAGATAATTGTCAGCTTTCGGCGAAAAAAATTAAAAAAATTAGTGTTTTCATATGCGGTATGTTTCTCATTATGCATAATTTAATCAGAATCTAAAAATGGGAGGAATGGTGTTTTTAGTTTTTTATACTGCTTCAGATTTGACTTTTACACACATATAAAACACTTTTACAGTTTATTCACTAAACACACCAACTTATTCGACTTTTAGCTTCTATCTGCAAACGCTACAAATTTCTAATTCTCAACTATATTTCGTTTCTACTACATTAAATAACTTCATCGGAAAACAAAAGCTTTCACAAACACTCCCTAATACTGTAAGTTGAAAACGATCAACCCGGTCAAAAATGATTGTCGAGCATCAACCGAGAACTACGAGAAAGTGTAGCTCTATAGTTACTGAAATGATGCACATCTTATCTTTTACTAATTGGATACTTCAAAAAAACTATTCAACTATATGTCCACATTGATTAAACTTGACTGTTGGTTCCTAAATAAAATTCACCACATCCTCCTCCAAACAGGAATAAAATTATCAAAGAAAACTATGCTATGCCATTGATGAACATTAGTAATGCAATATGGCCAAGAGAGAACAAAATACGCATCTTACCGGGCGCAATATAGCCGTAAGACCCGGCAACACGAGACATGACATGATCACCCTCCTTGACATCCTGTTTCAATATCTTGGCCAACCCAAAATCTGCTACTTTCGGCCTAAACTCCTCATCCAACAAGATGTTATTACACTTAACATCCCTATGAACAATTGCAGGCACACAATCATGGTGCAAATAAGCCAGTCCTTGAGCTGCCCCCATTGCAATTCCAAACCTTTTAGGCCAATCCAACAAAAACCCACCCTTATCTCCATACAACACATCGCCCAAACTCCCGTTCTCCATGTAATTGTACACCAAAACCTTAAACCTCTCACTACTGCAACTAAACAACAATCTCACAATGTTAGCATGTCTAATTCTTCCCAATGTCTCCACCTCTGAACTAAACCCCGCCTCGAATTCTGCTAACCCTTTCGGCTCCCAAAGCCTCTTAGCCGCCACAGTCTGCCCGTTCCTCATCTCGACTCGGTAAACCCGACCCGACCCACCAGACCCAATAAGATTCTCATCTTTCAGGGATGCCAAAATTTGTTCCTCATCGAACCAGACTTTCTGAAACGCCATGATTTTCCAAGATTTCCGACTTTTCCTACCGAGAATTACGAACTTGGCTTTGATTAGGAGCCAAACGAGTGACACCACGAGTATGAACGCGAGAACAGAGAGAACTAAAACCAACACCAAGCTTACGGGTTTGGCTCTTGAGCAAGGTGGAAGCGGGTTAAGATCCGGACTACACAAACCCGGGTTGCCCGTTAGGCTCGAGCGAAAAACTCGGTGCTCGAAACCGAGTGGCACTTTTCCTCGGAGCCTATTGTTAGAGACGTTAAACTCGTTGAGCTTTAACTTAGTCAACTCCCCTGGAATTTCCCCGGAAAGTAAATTGTTCGAAAGATTCAAGAACGTTAAAACAGGCAAAACCCCCAACTCCGCCGGAATCTCACCGGAAAAACGATTTTCCGATAAATCCAACTGTGTTAGCTCTCTCCAATCCGCAACATTTTTCGAATTTCACCTGTGAACTTATTCCCTGAATGTGAAGCTCTTGTAATTTTGTCAATTTGGTAATACAAGAAGGCAGCTCACCGGAAAACTGGTTCAAACTTGAATCAATTTTCTTGAGCTCTGTAATATCGCATATTTCTGCCGGCAACTCGCCGGAAAATTTGTTGCCGGAGATTAATAACTGTTCCAAGTTTTTGCATTTGAAATCGACGGTGAAATTGAGCCTTCCAATTTATTGTCAGCAAACTCAATATATTCAAGTCCACTAAAACCCCATAACCCATCTGGTACAACTCCAGATAATTCATTTTCATGAACACGCAAATACGTTAAACTGATGCAATCGCCGTATGATTCTGGTATTTTACCTGAAAATCTGTTACCAAATATCACCAAATACTGAAGCTTCTTTCTGTAACACAAATTTTGAGGTAATGGGCCTTCCAAATTGTTGTTAGAAACATCAATTTCTTCCAAATCTGAATTCATCCCTAAAAATTCTGGCAAAACGCCTGAAATTCTGTTATTGAATAGCCTTAGTTCAGTAAGGTTGGGGTTTAGAGCTAAAACCTCTGGTATTTCGCCTTCTAAAAAGTTGTCATTTAGATGTAACGACTCTAGAGATAAACCCGCCAGGCTTTCGGGTATTTTTCCGGTGAGATTATTTTCTGAGGCATCGAATCGAAGTAAAGAAGTGAGATTAGAAAATGTATCTGGCAATTCACCTGAGAGTTGGTTTGCGAACAATTCGATTTGTTCTATGTTTTTCAACTTGCCGATGGTGCCAGGGATTTTTCCGGCGAGATTGTTCTGCGAGACGTCGAGGTTTTTTAAGGAAACCAGATCTCCGATGGATTCAGGGATTTCTCCGATGAGGTTCGTGTATGTCGACATCAGGTTCTCGAGCTTCGTCAGCCGTCCGATGTTCGCCGGCAGCGGACTGGGGCGGAAAAGATTAACGGACAGGATTAACTGAGTTAACTCTGTTAAATTGGATAAAAACTCGGGGATCGACCCGTTTAGCAGGTTTGAACCCAGAGACAAAAATTGAAGGTTTGGTGAATTGACAAAACTAGCCGGAATCTCACCGGAGAAATTATTGAAGGAAAAATCAAGTACCGTCAAATTCAGAAACGGCACCGTAAACTCCGGCATGGCGCCGACGAAATTATTGGTCGATATGTTGAGAGAAGCAAGATGAGAGCATAACGAAATTGAATTTGAAGTAATGCGCCCGCCGAAATTGTTAACGGAGATGTCGAGATTACGCAAGGAAGAAATCCGACAAAAACCCGCCGGAAAATCACCGGAGACGTTAACGCCGGAAAGGTTGATCGCAACGACAGCGTTTTGATTCTGGGAGTCGCAAGAAACGCCGGTCCAACTGCACGGCGCATTCGGAGATGACCCGACCCAATCGTCGAGTATTCGAAGCGGGTCTTGGAGCTGGGCGTTTTTTACACGAATCAGGATTGCTGCGTCCCTGTTGGAAGAATTTGTCAGACGGATGAAAATGATGAAGAGAAGTGATTTTATGAGGAGTTGAAGGTGATGTTTATGATAATTCATTTTGAGGTACAGAAACTAATTTGGGGAAGATAAATCAGTTTTTGATGCGCATTAAGTGTTTGATGATTTTACTGTGAGAGGTGGGGTTTGAAGGACAGTATTGTTTTTTGTATTTACATGAAGAAAAAGTTTCTGTTTATGGTCAGATGAGAAATAAAAGAATCTGGGTTAAAAAGGAGTCAAACAAGGGAGTAAACGCACATGGGGTATGTTGGGCAGTGAGTGTTTTAAACTTTCTAGAATGGTATTTTGCTGTAGAAGAGGGAATGGATATGCTAATCATTTTGTCCTCGGTTTCGTATTGGGTTTGCCTGTCGAGACATAAAATTTAGAGAAATTATCGGAAATACTTCAATTTTTGAATAAATACCATCAATTATGTTTTTATCATTTTTGTACGTATTTATTTCCTTCTTTATGCTCCTCCATATATTTTTTTGATTATTTTATATTTTTTCTTGTTCATGTATTGTTATATATATATATATATATGTTGTTTCGATATTGTTTAAATTTGTTTTTTAGTTGTACGATGTTTCAAAATAACCTTTACCTATTTTTTATGTTGTTTTTTGTTCATGTATTGTTTTGTCATCATTGTTTCTATTGTTTTATTATTCTATACTATTTTTAATGTTCTTCGAATAATATATTTTGTTGTTTCTATGTAGTTTTCAATGTATAGATACAATTTTTACCTATTTTTAAGCTTTTTTTATTAAAATGGTATTTTTATATTTTTTTACGTTATTTCTGGATTGTTTCCGTACCGTTTTTAATGTTGTTATATCCCATCTTTCCACCTGCATTGGGCAGCAAAGAACTATATTCGGGAAGCTGGGAATAAACGAAAAATGAGGAAAAGTGTTGAGTTGCTTTGCTTCACTGCTATGCTAAGTTAGTAGTAATACTATTACCACCAATAATAAAGCTTTAGTTGTGAAAGTCATCAAAAGGAATAAAAAAATTTCTGATGGTAAAGCACTATAAAGTTCTGATAAGATTCTTATTTAATATTATATATATATGGATATAGACTATAGAGATTAATGAATAAAAGAAAAAAAAATTGTATTAGTAATCAGTACAACAGAATAAATGAAATTCACCTTGCTGTCATTTCCCATAACAAACCTTTTCTTCGAGAAAATTCGACTAGAAATTTGCACTTTTTTCTTTTCCTTTTTTTTAATAAAATCTAATATATAATTCAATTATTTTCCTATCAAAGTCCGGCTAATTTAACAAACTAATTTACTTTTCAAATCAATTTAACAAACTAATGCAAAAAAAAAAAATTAAAAAAACAGGTGAAAACAGAGTTGGTAACGCTGTTTTCTCAATTTCTTTTTTTTTTTAAAATTTTAATTCAAAAAAGATTTATATGTTTTTCAAACCGAAATTGAACCGAAATGCTAGAAAAATCGAACCGAACCAAACCGAACTATTTCGGTTTGGTTCGGTTCGATTTTTCGGTTTGGGCTTTATTTTGGGTCTTTACGTTTTTTGCTAAAAAATATATTTTTTTATATTTATTTAACAATTTAACAATAAAATATTATAGAAAATTAAAATAATAATACAAAAAATATATTAAAAAATATAAATTAAAATAATAATATAAAAAAATATTTAAAAAAATTTATAGACCAAAACCGAACCGAACCGAAAATTCATTCGGGTTTAACAATTTGTTAAACGGTTTGGTTCGCTTTTTAATCTAATAAACCGAATGAATTTTCGGTTCGGTTGGTTTTGGTCTATAAATTTTTTAAATATTTTTTATATTATTATTTTAATTTTCTATAATATTTTATTGTTAAATTGTTAAATAAATATAAAAAAATATATTTTTTAGCAAAAACGTAAAGACTCAAAATAAAAGCCCAAACCAAAAATCGAATCAAACCAAACCGAAATAGTTCGGTTTGGTTGGTTCGATTTTTCTAGCATTTCGGTTCAATTTCGGTTTGAAAAATATATAAATCCTTTTTGAATTAAAATTTAAAAAAAAAAGAAATTGAGAAAAACAGTGTTACCAACTCTGTTTTCACCTGTTTTTTTAATTTTTTTTTTTTTTGCATTAGTTTGTTAAATTGATTTGAAAAGTAAATTAGTTTGTTAAATTAGCCTTAAAGTCCGACTTTGGTTGAAACTTATCAGCATCCATCCCTTGATGTAAAAATACAAAAACAAAATACATTCATCCAAAACAGAAATAAACTATTGCGAAGATTGACGCTTTCACAAAATTAAACTAAATTAAAAAAATTGTCTTTTCCAATTATTGTTGTAGATATATAGGTATTGGTTGATAAACTACTGCCATGTCCCTGTCCTTAGGGTCCTCGAATTTTTATTTTACAATTACAAGTGCTCGCTGTGTTTTGATGTTCCAACAAATTCAAACAATTTGAAAATGGATGTAATATATCAATACATATATGTGTGTGTGTGTCAGTGTGTGTGTCAATTCCAAAATTAAACTTACAAAATTATTAACCATGGACTAATACCATAAAGTTTAGAACATGATTACGCCAGTTATATGAGCTACTATGAACTCCTTATTAAAAGTTAACAAAAACACAATAAAGAAAAATATATAAAAATATCTACTCATCATTCTGTAATTTTTAATGGGCTTTAAAAGTTATGCATTTGAGCTATTGGACATCAATTTGTATATTCATGTATTTTGTTGCTATTTGTGATCTCTATATATAGTTGTTATTTGAGTTTAGCCAATTTTTTAATAATTATTTAGAATTATATTTAAATTAATTAAATTCGATTAAAAAATTTAACTAAAGAAAATATATCAATATATGTATCCAAATTTTATATATCACATGTATCTATGCATAACGTTATACATATTTATGTAAGAAGAAAATTAAGATTTATTTAAAATGAAATTTTACTCATAATAGTATTTTATATATAGAAAATTTACTTTTTACAATAACATATTTTTCATGTTGATTGAAATTATTTTTTATGTTTATCAACGTATTTGATACTCACGTTTTAAAGTTGTACATTTGGAATTAGATATGAGTTTGTATGTTTGATAATTTTTTGATATATGTGTATATATAAAAATAAAATAATTTTTGTTTTTTTGAAATATTTTATTTTCCTTTAAAATTGTGTTGTTAAATATAAAGCATGGTTTTGTTTAATTCCTATAATAATATTGATAATTGATCAGTTATCTAAACCCCAAAAAATATTATAATTCGAAATGATTTTATTGTTAATTTTATTGAAATATAATTTATTAAATATTCAGGATTAGGGTAGTAAAAAAGATTCCACATTGGATTCCATAAATAAATACAATTCATGTTCACACAACAAAATATTCTGTATTTAAAGATATTTTCATATAGTCTGTAATTATTTATTTTTATTGTTTAATCGGTGATTCACAATCAAATTAGATATCTTTATATTTTAATTATTTTTTGAAAATTTAAGCTTTTTACAATCACTATTCTTTTAAAACATAAATCCATAATTTGTGAAATAAAGAATAAGAACAAATAAAAATGATAATATTCTTAGGTAATTTTTGAATTAATAAAATTATAAATTATAAATATATTTAATATTATTAATATATATATATATATTACACATATTCAGGAAATAAGGATGAGAACGGAGAATTTCCGTTTTATCTAATCGGAATAGGACGGGGGACGAGCATATAAATAATGTCTCGGTTCCATTCCCGATTCTAAGAAGCAGAGATTCTTCATCCTGACTCACAAATTTCACATCCCCTGCTAACTGGGGATTGTTCGACCCATTCTATTCGGTTACCATCGGAATGATGCAAGAGATATAATACATTGAACTATTAGAAAAATGTACATGTAACAATACAAAATAGAGGCCTAACAGACATATACCCCGTGCATCGCACGGGCAAAATACTAGTCAATTTATAAAGACAAATTAACAGTTTAAAATTTTCAAATATTGGCAATCAGTTATTAGATCTTTTTTTTTTCAATCAGTTATTAGATCCACATATACATATATATATATATATATATATATATATATATTTAGTGGTATTCATACCCAACTCTGTATTTTGTTTTTACCAAAATGATTGAGAATATTGTTAGTCCAAGTGGCTACAATAATCTAGAGGGGGGTGAATAGATTATCCTGCCGTTTTCGATTTTGCCCTCTTTTTCGAAAAACTCAAGCAAGGATGAAATGCTAAATGCGGAAAGTAAATAGCACATGTCGATTTATAGTAGTTCAACCCACCTAGGGCCTAATCTACTACCAACCCAAAGATATCCGGGATGGATTTCAAAAAGAAAAAGATTTTATTAATTTACCAAAAATTAATACAACACCTTGAGGATTACCACAACCCTCTTACAACACCTTTGAAGATTACCACAACCTTCAAACACCTATCACCTAGATCACCCAAGTGTATTCTTACCACAAGAATACTCACAAGGATGTCTTGTGTTGAATGATGACCAAAATCAATATTACAACTCAATAATGATTGAAACAATATGAGTACAAGTGTAATCAAGAATGGAAAGCCTAGACCTCAAATTTGTGCAAGTGAAAGTGCTAAAAATTAATACAACAAGATATATGAAAGTGTTTGCCTTGTTTGCTCTTTTTTGCTTGTATGGAGTGTTGTATCTTGTTGCTTGAATGAAGCCTCTATTTATAGGAGAGGACTTGACTTTCATTTCCGGACATTGGCTCCTCCTCGGGGAGTGATTTGCTTTGCAAAAGAAACCATTTAAAATGATCAATATAGTTGTTAGAAACCAATCCCACAAAATAGGGAAAAGTCATGCAAAACGCAACGGATAGTTTGTTTGATAAACATAGGGTTCGACCGATCGCGCAGAGATAAGATTGAAATTGAATTATGCGAATTTTTACACAGGGGGACCTGGTCGGAGGGGACTGCGGCCGCCTTAGTCATGGACTTGGCTGACCTGGAGAAATTTCAAATTTCGCAGAGAAGTCCGGAACAAAAAAACCAACTCCCAAGCACGGCCGCCAGGTCGACCGGTGGCCCTCACCGGTCGACCACCTGGTCGACTGGCCGCTACCCCTTTTTTCTTACGCCTCATTATTATGCTTTCTCGGCTCCAACTCAGTACGGGTTGCCCTATGGGGCGACCGGTCGAGCCTGAAACAAATGTGTTGTCCAATTTTTTATCGAAAATAAACTCCAAAAAATACTCCGAAAAATAGTAAAAACATTTTAAGTCGATCGGAAGTATTTAGACAACATTTAGGGACATTGTTTTGGTTTAAAAACTCATTTGAACAAAATCGAACATAATCATCAAAATCATGATAAAAACATTTATCTAACAAACTCCCCCTTTTTGTTGATTACAAACCAAAACAATTTTCTCGAGGACGACTTTGAAAACAAATCAGTTTTCCGGTTTTACGAGTGAACTATCCGTTAAAAACATTCCATACAAAGCTCCCCCTATCTATGAGCATATAAACAAAAGATTTTTCATAAGCTAAAAGTACAAGCTATAACTAGCTTATATAAGATGCCTATAAACATCATAGGCAAAGAAGCTCCCCCTGTCACAATACTTATAATCAATTTCATTTGAGTCCAAAATTCAAGCCATGGACTAAGTATTCTTGGCTTTAAGAAGCTATAACATTTTATTGCAAGCTTTTATTAGCTTTTCTTGAGCTAACGAGCCGATTTCCTGTTTCTCCCCCTTTGGAATCATCAAAAAGAATGTTAGAATGGTAAAAACACCATACAATAATATCAAAGTGCGCCAAAGGGACGGTTTATCAACCGTTGAGCAATTAAAGCGTAAAATTCCAAGGAAAATGGGAGAAATGTAACATGAAGAATTCATACGCTTGTTTTATTAGGCAAAATATGATCTCAATAGATGTTGGAGACTTTTGGAAGCAAGAGAATCATGTAAAAGTTGAAATTTTCATTGCGACATTTCATCGAACACCTTGTGTGCGTGAAAAATAAAAGAGGTTGTATATAACCCTTGTAAATGTTTCAAGCCAAAAAATTTTATCACCAATTCACCTCAATCATTATACAATACAACATAATAGATAAGCTCATCAAAATCATATGCAAAAAATATCAAGAAATATACCATAAGGTTATTAACTCAAGGGTTCAACCCAATTGAGCAAAAGAAGAGAAATTCTTACCATTTGATCGGAAAAGATGAGCCATAATGATGATGATCATGCTATATAATGTCCATGTTGTGAAAAAGATGCATGAAAACCATTTTTGAATGAAATATGTGAAAATTTGGCAAAGGGGACGAAAAATGGCCAAAATATGTTAAAGTTGCGAATTCTGAAGACAGAACCATTTTAATCCAAGAAATGGCTTAGGGCGACCGATCGAGGTTGAGGGCGACCGGTCGACGTTGAGGGCGACCGGTTGCCCTCAACCTATTTATCCCACTGTTTTGTCATTTTTGAGGAAATCCGAATTTTCAACCAAAAATCCGATTTTTCGCCCCTAAGTTTTAAAAACATGTAAAATGCAAACATAAGCCTCATTCAATATGCATTATGCCTAACCGAGCTCGTATGGATGAAAAAGTCTTGGAAGATAGCGGTTTTGTAAAAATATCCGCTAATTGATCTTGAGATGGTACAAAAGATATCTCAATTTTTCGTTTTGAGACACAATCCCTTAGAAAATGATGTTGAATCTCAATATGTTTAGTACGGGTTATGATGAACCGGGTTTTTAGCAATATTTATAGCGGATATATTATCACAAAAGATAGGTACGTTTTCAAACGAGCATTTGTAATCCGCTAAGGTTTGTTTCATCCAAAGAAGTTGAGTACAACAAAATGCAGGAAATATATTCGAAGCGGCCGTTGAAAGAGAAACACGCTTTGCTTCTTTGAAAACCAAGAAACTAGGCAATCGCTTAAAAATTGACATGATCCTAAGTACTTTTCCGATCATCAATATTTCCCGCATAATCCGAATCACTATAACCTTTAAGAGAAAAATTTTCATTCTTTGGATAAAATAAACCATATTGAATGGTGCCTTTCAAATATCGAAAAATCCTTTTAACGGCACTCATATGAGATTCTTTGGGATTGCTTTGAAAACGAGCACATAGGCATACGGAATGAAGAATGTCCGGTCTACTAGCGATTAAATAAAGTAAACTACCAATCATACCTCGATACTTTGATTCATCCACGGACTTGCCTTTCTCATCTTTGTCAATTTTGACATTTGTTGCCATGGGAGTAGAGACGGTTCTTCCTTCTTCAATGCCGAACTTTTTCAAAAGTTCTTTTGTATACTTAGATTGTGAAATGTAAATACCTTCTTGACATTGCTTAATTTGGAGTCCAAGAAAGTTGAGCTCCCCATCATGCTCATTTCAAATTCTCATTGCATCAACTTAGAGAATTTCTTGCACAAGAATCATTAGTAGCACCAAAGATAATATCATCAACATAAATTTGCACAAGTAAACAATCTTGCCCTTTTTCAAAACGAAGAGAGTTGTATCAACTTTACCTCTTATAAAACCATTTTGTAAAAAAAAAAGAACTAAGTCTATCATACCATGCACGGGTGCTTGTTTTAAACCATACAAGGCCTTTTTAAGTTTATAAACATCATTAGGCCTAGAAAAATTTTCAAACCCCTAAGTTGTTTTACATAGACTTCTTCTTGAATAATACCATTTAAGAAAGCGGATTTAACATCCATTTGGTAAAGTTTAAAATTTTTAAAACAAGAATAGGCAAGTAAAATACGAATAGCTTCTAAACGTGCTACGGTGCAAAAGTTTCATCATAGTCAATACCTTCTTCTTGACAATACCCTTTGAGCTACTAACCTTGCCTTATTTCGAACAATGTTGCCTTGATCATCAAGTTTGTTCCGGAAAACCCATTTTATACCAATAATAGTTTGAGATGGAGGACAAGGTACTAATTCCCATACATCATTTCTTTCAAATTGATTTAACTCCTCTTGCATTTCTAAGAACCAATCCTCATCCTCAATGGCCTCTTTAGCATTTTTAGGCTCTTTTTGAGAAATAAGAGCTTTCTCGCAAATTTTCTCCGGGTCATCACTTTGTCAAGGGATCACCAATAATAAGATCTTTTGGGTGATCTCCTTAAATTTCAATGCAACGGGAAGATCCGAGATATCACCTCTATTCTTGAGGACCGTTTGAAGTGGACGGTTGATCATTTGACGGTTGATCATCAATTTGAACAATTTGTTCAATAATATCTTCTTCATCACTTTCATCATTAGGTATTCTTTCAACCCCTGGCTTCATTAAATTTGACATGGATGGATTCTTCAACAACTCCACTAGCCTTTTATTGTAAACCTTTGATATGCTTTGCTTTTTGTTGAATATCCCATAAATATCCCTTCATCGGCCTTAGGATCATCAAGTTTGTCCAATTGATCCTTGGTATTCAAGATAAAGCATTTACAACCGAATATCTTGAAATAACTAATATTTGGAGTTCTACCTTTCCAAAGCTCATATGGAGTTTTATTCATTTTAGGACGAATATAAACTCGATTTATGACATAGCAAGCGGTATTTACGGCTTCGCCCAAAAATATTTTGGAAGTGAAAATTCATTGAGCATGGACCGACTCATCTCTTGTAGTGTCCGATTTTTTCCTTTCGACTACTCCGTTTTGTTGAGGTGTCCTTGGAGCCGAGAAATTATGAGCATATCCTTTGGTTTCACAAAAGACTCTAAATTCACCATCAAATTCTCCGCCTCGATCGCTTGAATAGACTTAATAGTGTCTTCATTTTCATTTTCAATGAGTCTACACAACTTAACAAACTCATTAACGGCATCGCTTTTATTGGTAAGAAAAAGAGCCCAAGTATATCTAGAAAAATCATCGACGATAACAAAAGTGTAATGTTTTCCAATTAGACTAGCCGTACCAATATCCCCATACAAATCAAGGTGAAGCATTTGTAGGGGTTTGGTTGTGAAAATTTCGTTTTTGGGCTTAAAACTACTTTTAACTAATTTGTTCTTTTGACAAATGTCACATAAGCCAAGATTTTCAAAATTCAATTTGGGTAGTCCTTTCACATGTTGGTTTTTGTAAATATTTTTCAAATTCTTGTATCCAACATGTCCAAGTCGCCTATGCCATAAACTAGTTAAATCATTATTGGCGACTAAACAAGAAATATTTTGACTAACCAAATCACTTGTACAAATTTTGTAAAGATTGTCTTTTCTATATGCTACACAAATAATTTCACCATTTTTAAGTATAAGGCATTTTTCTTTATTAAAGGAAACATCATAATTTGAATCATAAAGTTGGCTAACACTTATCAAATTAAACTTAAGCCCTTCAACTAAAAGAACATTACTAAGAGAGAAAGAAGAGTTACCAATTTCTCCATTTCCAAGAATTTTTCCTTTGCCATTGCCGAACATGACCATACCCTCTTCTTGGAGCTTGATATTGGTAAAAAGTTCTCTCCTCCCGGTCATATGGCATGAACATCCGCTGTCCACGAGCCATTTTGAATCATCCATTGTTGTTATAACCCCTATCACCTACAAATGAATTTCTTTTAGGTACCCTATAATTTTGAGGTCCATGGGGGTTAGTCTTGAGACCTTTGGGTCTCCAAACATGTCTTGAGCTATTTCTCAATTTACAATTATTAGCATATTGTCCAACTTTGCCACAATAAAAACAAGTAGGAGTATTATAATTATTAGCACGTACAAAAGTCGGACCTTGGTTATTTTTCTTAAAAACACTTTGAAATGGCTTATAACCAAGTCCCAATTTGGAATGCTCACCTCTTTGTGCATCTAAAATTTTTGTGACTTTATCCGTGCTTATGTTGAAACGATGCACATCATTTTTCAAACATTCAATATCTTTTGTGAGTGATTCCTTTTCGGTTTCAAGAGAATGAATTCTAGTAAGAGTAAGAGCATGAGCTTTGTCTAGAGATTCATAAGAGGTAAATAATTTTTCCTTTTCAACCTTAAGCTCCTTATGCTCCTTTTTCAAATTTTTGTATTTAACAATTAAATTTTGAAACTCAATTTGCAATTCATCAAAATCACATTGCAAGTCATCAACTATGGAGGAAGTAGAAGAATTTGAGTGTACCTCATTGTTTTCATCGTCTATGGCCATGAGACCGTGTTCGATTTCTCCTTCCTCATCGGTTGTTTCGAGTAGTTCATCCCATGTTTTGACCTCCGTTTAGAGCCTTCTTTTTGTGAAAGGCTTCTTTTTCTTTTGCTCCTCTTCATCGAGCTTTGGGCAATCGGCAATGAAGTGCCCGGTTTTCCGTATTTAAAGCAAGCATTATCTCTTGGTTTTCTCGCTTTATTTTTATTCACAAATTTTGCAAATTTTCGAACAAGTGCCGCTCCTCATCATCATCATCATTATCATAGTATGCATTATTAGAAGAAGAAGCAAGACCTTTAGGAATAATTTGCATACCCAATTGATTTATGGATGGTTTAGAATTTTTCCTCTCCTTAAGATAGACTTCATAGATGAGGAGGTTTCCAATGAGCTCACAAACTTGAGTGTCTCAAGGTTTTGTGCCTCCGTGATTGCCGTTACTTTTTCGGACCATGAGTGGAAGAGCATTCAATACCTTAGTCACCTTGTCTTCTTCGGAATTGACTTTACCAAGGGCCACAAGAGGATTGACAATATTATCAAGCCTTTCCACCATCTTGGAAATGTTTTCACCATCATGCATGTTAAAGTTTGCAAAGTCTTTAACAAGCATGGTCTTTCTTGCTTGCTTGACCTTCTTAGTTCCTTCATAAATTGTCTCCAATTTTTCCCAAACCTCATGTGCCGACCTTATGCCTCTTATGCGATTATACTCGGAGTCGTAAAGAGAACAATGCAAAATATTTAAGGCCTTACCGTTTAGAGAGAAAGCCTTTTTGTCGTTTTCAATGAACTCCTTGAAAGGTTTAGGAGTCAAGTGCCATCCTCCGATTTCTTGGTTGGTTGATCAACTCCTTCAATGACCACATTCCAAATATCGAACCCGCACCCTTGTAGAAAGCACTCCATACGGTCTTTCCAAAATGCGTAGTTGTTGGCGTCGAATAGTGGTGGCTTGTTGGTGGAGGCCCTGGTGGTGAGATGAGCATCATGTGTAGCCATGGATCTTTCCTCTTTACTCGGAACGAGCTAGCCAAAGAGTTTAGCTTTGATACCACTTGTTAGTCCAAGTGGCTACAATAATCTAGAGGAGGGGTGAATAGATTATCCCTGTTTTTCGATTTTGCCCTCTTTTGAAACACTCAAGCAAGGATGAAATGCTAAATACGGAAAGTAAATAGCACACGCCGATTTATAGTAGTTCAACCCACCTGGGCCTAATCTACTACCACCCCAAAGATATCCAGGGATGGATTTCAAAAGAAAAAGATTTTATTAATTTACCAAAAATTAATACAACACCTTGAGGATTACCACAACCTCTTACAACACCTTGAAGATTACCACAACCTTCAAACACCTATCACCTAGATCACCCAGTGTATTCTTACCACAAGAATACTCACAAGGATGTCTTGTGTTGAATGAGGACCAAAATCAAGATTACAACTCAATAATGATTGAAACAATATGAGTACAAGTGTAATCAAGAATTGAAAGCCTAGACCTCAAATTTGTGCAAGTGAAAGTGCTAAGGCTAATACAACACGATATATGAAAGTGTTTGCTTTGTTTGCTCTTTTTGCTTGTATGGAGTGTTGTATCTTGTTGCTTGAATGAAGCCTCTATTTATAGGAGAGGACTTGGCTTTCATTTCCGGACATCGCTCCTCCTTGGGGAGTGATTTGCTTTGCAAAAAAACCATTTAAAAGGATCAATATAGTCATTAGAAATCAATCCCACAAAATAGGGAAAAGTCATGCAAAACGCAACGATAATTTGCTTTGATAAACATAGGGTTCGACCGATCGCGCAGAGATAAGATTGAAATTGAATTATGCGAAATTTTACACAGGGGGACCTGGTCGGAGGGGGGTGCGACTTTACGCCTTTAGTCGTGACTTCCATTGGACTCAAGAAATTTCAAACAGAGAAGTCCGAACAAAAAAACCAACTCCTGTGCACCGGCCGCCCGGGACTCGACCGGCCGCTCACCGGCCGACCAGGCTTTTTTCTTACGCCTCATTTTCTCGCTTTCTCACCAACTCAGTGCGGGTTGCCCTATGGGCGACACATCCGAGCTGAAACAAATGTGTTGTCCAATTTTTATCGAAAATAAACTCCAAAAAATACTCCGAAAAATAGTAAAAACATTTTAAGTCTATCTAAGTATTTAGACAACATTTAGGGACATTGTTTTGGTTTAAAAACTCATTTGAACAAAATCGAACATAATCATCAAAATCATGATAAAAACATTTATCTAACAAATATATTCAAAACTTAATAACAAAATTACACTGTTAACTAGAGGTGTCAAATGGTCCGGACTAGCCCAAACAGTAACCGGGCCACTATGTTTGTAGCCCAATCCAGCCCACCCCACGAAAATACAAAGAAAAAGTCGGGTCAATTGGGTCGGCCAAAAAAGTCTAGCTCATTTCGGGCCTAAAAAAACACAGCCCAATCTGGCAATTTTACCGGGTCGGGCCAAAATTGACAGCTCTACTGCCAACTAGCAAAAGACAAACGTGAACAGTTATATATGTCAATGGGAAAGCTTGGCAGGAGAGGAAAACAATCACTCATCGAGGGAGAAAAACAAGACTTAATAAACAAACAAAAAAAAACAACAAAACAAACGAAAAACAAAATACTTTGACAGGAGACTAAACCACCCTAAAAGGAGGACTAAGGCCGCGATTGGATAAGAAACAAAATTCATTTTCGTTCGCTAGAGAAATTTTTACACCAAACATATGATTGTTTATGAAAATTTTGAAAAATATATTATTCTCTCACTTTCACTTTTTCTTATTTTTTCCGTCACCAATCACATCTACACATTTTTTCACAAAAACTAATCATTATTACACATTCTCCCACAAATTTCACTATTCATTCACTCACACATTTCTAACTACCAATCATTATTTTACTATTCTTAAATCAAATCAACTTTCATCATCACTTTTCCATCTCACATCCAATCACAATCTCAAAATTCATCTTTTTTCTTCTAAAATATTTTTTACCACTATTCTCTAAAGAAATGAAAATTTTCAAAACGAAAGACATCCAATCGCGCCTAAACTACCAAACTCTGTATTTGAGTTAGGTTATATTGACGATTTGTCAATAATTCAATATCTCAAAAATGACTAATACATCTTTAAAAAAAAACAAGACTAATACAATTAAAACACCAATAAATTAGGTTGTAGCTTAAACGGTACCATATTACAAGAATATTCTCAGTTTCTTTGAGATTTATTCCTTCCACTCATCCCAACTTATTTTAAAAATTAAAACACCAATAATTTTCATTGCTAAAATAATAAGCAAACAAAAACCTCTAACCACACAAGGAAAAACCAATAATCATAAATCACTTTTGTTATAAGAGTAATCAAAATCAGAGGAAGTTGCAACCGTACAAGAACATGTAGCCAAAATTTAAGAAATGTTCAAGAGATGCCATCGATCACCAGCCGACAAACAAGTTTAACGTGGCCGTGAAGATTACGTTCCTCTCTTAACAAGCCCACCAATAAATTATAGACCCAAAGGCCCCAACACACAATACACACACACCCGCACGTGAGTGTGGTTCGTTAGGTGAGGTATCTCTCCTACCTTCTTTGACTGACATCAAATTCTAAAATTAGGTTAGGTGCCTTCGTCCCTGCTTGTATATATTTCACTTAATCAATGCTAAACACAAGCCATTGGTCTTCTAATTTCTACGTTCATAGACACTTGATGTCAATCTGTACTTAAGGCCCTGGAAATAAGTGGAATATGTGATAACAAAGCCGTGGAAATAACTTTTGTAGTCAAATATTTTTTTAAGAAAATAAATTGAACAATAAAGAAAAAGGCAACAAAACCGTGGAAATAATTTGAATTATGTGCTTATATAATCATCCAATATTAATCATTGATGCAGCTAAAAACCCAAAAGTGATTAGCAGCAAATGCTGAATTTGTAGTCTATTACTGATCTAATGTGGGGCCGACCTTTAATCAACTAATTATTATTATATCTTATAACACGTAACCAATTTTAGCACATAGTCTGAACTCTGAACTGGACACTGGAAGTGAGACTGAGAACCCCAATACCATAACCAGGGCTTAGTCCAGCTACCACTAGTGAGGGCCTTAAAGTCACTTGTGGGGTGGAAGCCGTGGATTCAAATTTTACTCCGTTAAATTCGCTTCCAGGGGCGGGCGTAGGCTTAGCTAAGACCCAATTTTTTTTTTTTTTTCGTCCCGTTTTTTCTATAGAAAAAAATGAAAAAAAATTTATATGTGTTATATATTTTAAGGTGAAAAACAACAGCAGGGAAAAAAATTTGGGGGGGTAACCAACCTTGGCTACACCTGCCTGCCGTAGGGCATATGTACAATGGTTAGTATGTACACATTATGTGGTTTACCTTGATCTCAATGATGAGGGGTCGGAGTGTCGGGGTATCTTTCGGCGTAAGATGAAGGCTTAGTTTGAAAAAAAAAAAAACATACCAAAGCAATTAATCTTAAAACATTATTGCCCTTTTCCCATTCAACTCTTTCTACAAGAATTAGTCAAAGCACTTCGTTAACTTTAGGACAACGATGGGTTTTTTTTAATAGTTTTTAATATTGTGTAAAAATTAAAAATTATCATAAATATATAAAAATTTAAATCGTTATTTTTTTTTAATCAAGTGTCTTATATTTGGTTTCTAACTCATTTTTGGTTTTATAATACTGACAGCAACGTTTTCTTTGTTTTTTAGTCTCAAATCAAAATAAAAATAAATATTAAGAAATTTATTTAAAATGAAAAATATGGGAGTAACTTTTATAAATTCAATGTGTATAATTTTTATTTTTTCAAAATAAATAATATAATTTCTCAAAAAAATAATAATATAAAAAGTGTATAATATTATTTATTTAAACAAGACCACGAGTACTACTCACAATATGAGACCCGGTTCGAGTATATGAGTCATCACTACAAGAAAAAAAATAGTTTACTTATAGAAAAATATTTAGTTAAGTATTAAGATAGTTGTAAAGTTTAGGTAAAATTAGTATAAGTAATTATTGTATAGTTTGGGGAAAAGTAAATATATTTCGTTATGTAAATATTCTGTAATTAACTGTAAAATTTAGTAAAAACCTACTAGAAGGGAGCGAAAGAAGTGACATCCGGTAGCTTAGCACGAACTAGGAAGATGAAGAGTCTATCGAAACCATAGGCCAAAACGCGTCATATACTAATATTTTGGGGAAAAGTAAATATTTTTCTCTTAATGCATGATGGGACCGAACTTTAAAAAAAATTATTTATTTAGATAATTGTTTAATTCAATTGTAAAATTCTTGTTGATTTGGCGTTATAACTTATAATTGAGACATTTCCAAAACGTCATATACTAATATGATAATTGAAAATTGAATGTGCAAAAATGAGTTTTAAAATAATTGAGAAAAAGTAAAATATTATTTATTTAGCCAAAAGAGTAGATTTCTAAAAATAGTTTTCTTACACATGCTTACATGGGCTGGGCCTGGGGCATTTAGTCTCTTTGTTTTTTCATTTCCCTTTTTTGAGAGGGGCCTGGGATGTGTTGGGCCTGTTGACGTTCAGATATGAACATAGGATCATTAAGAACCCCCTTTAGAATGGGACATTAAGAATAGTACTATCATGCAATAAAATCTATCGGCCCAACTCATCATGGTATTTATTATTAGTTAAGATTTGAACCAAAATGATTCAATAATAATATAATATACAAAT
The DNA here is from genome assembly GCA_016081115.2 of Rehmannia glutinosa. Lineage (NCBI taxonomy): Eukaryota > Viridiplantae > Streptophyta > Magnoliopsida > Lamiales > Orobanchaceae > Rehmannia > Rehmannia glutinosa. The sequence goes on along the minus strand of JABTTQ020001702.1, from coordinate 162,750 downwards.
TATTCTTAAAAATATATATAATATACTAATTTGACTAGAAATTCTAAATGTTATTATACATACAAACTACTTATTATTTGAATTATATATTTTTAGTTGGATCAAATTTATGCATAACAAAGTACATTACAAATAGCCCAACTTTTCGTCTGGCTATTGTGATATTTTAAAAAATTGATGGATGTAATTGTGAAATGTTAGAAAAAATTAGGGTTATTTATAATATTTAGAAAATCTGAGGGGTGCATATAATTGTAAAAATATTTAGTGAATTCAAAGAAATTTCATCGATTCAGCTAACTGACGGCGCATAAAAAAATATAAGACAAAAGCAAAACTCAAAGGGTTTTCTGTAACTTCGAAACTCTCCCTATTCTTTTGTAATTACCGCAAACTTCAGGGTAGTTTTTGTAATTTTCCAAAAATTGCTTAATTCTAACTTAGGGAGGGGGAGGGGTGGGGTTTTCTTGTTGTGTTGATAGGTGACAAGTGGAAACAACAAATGATGCTAAAATCGTGCGCTTGAAAATTTGTAGCTTTGACTCTTTATAGATATAGATAAGAGTAATTTTATCTGCATACAATTGATGCAAATACAGTGAAAAAGTTTGGTGGAAATTTCCTGAAATCATAAATGATTAGAGCCAATATTTATATTTAGCCACCTGTACATTCTATCTTACCCTACAGTCTTTACCTGTCTGCCTACCTGCAGTACATGCAATCATAATACTATGGCCTCACTTTTTTTTTTACCCAAAAAAATGCAGATAACATTATTGCCTTGTGCCTTGCAGGTATTGCTAAGAACTGTAGGTATCTGTGGCCCGTGAGACAACCTTATTGTATTGTGTGTGTTCACTTGAAATTTAGTTTGGTACTATGTCACATTGTCAGATAAAGAAAAATGTGCAAACATGAGAATCCAAAGCTGCTACTAAATGACGTACTCGTTCTTAAAACATTGGTTTTATGACAAAAAATAATTTGATAGAAATAAGAATAAAACTAGATATGCATTTGAATTATATATATTTTTGTTTTGGAAATGACATTTGTTGTAGCATATGTTTTTCGAAATAGTGTTTGATTGAGTTGTTTTATGGAAAAAAAATAAGAAAATATGTTCAGATATTAATGGTTCAATTTTTTGGGAGAAAAATGTAATAACAATATTTTGTGTGACATATATACTTTTTATATGAGATGGTGTGTTGGTTGAATTGTTGTCTATTTGGATAAACATTAAGTAGGTGGAGATATATGATTTTCCAAAATCATTTCTTAATGCCAATCAAAAATAAAAAATAATAAGAAAAATCGGGAATTTTAATTTCTTGTAATTTTATACGTAATATAAATTTATATATGAACTTTGGAGAATTTATGAAATTGCTGGGACAATGGCTACCACCAGCCCCTTGTGGCTCCATACATGGTTCAGCTAGATGTGACAATTAGGCCAGACAACAAAATTGGCCGAAATTCATTAGTGTCAAATATTTTCATTGTGCAACCTGGCCGATCTAATGTATTGTACTTGTGGCTAGTTGGGCCGACCGGACTTTTGGGCCTTTTAGGCTAGGCCAAATAAGTTCGATCATTTTTGGACCTCTAAATTCATGGTCTAGTTTGGTCTTATTGTTGGGCCGGACCTACATTGCCAGCTATAGGTTTAACTATTAGAATGATTTATCATGTATCTCCCTATTCCAAATATATATAGTTCATTATTTTATTTTTGGTATGTACTAATGTAAAAACTCTAGTTTTCAAAATGCTTTAATTTTCACAATTATCTTGTCAATTAAAGTAATAAAGTAACATTGCTAACAAACTTTTATTTTTTTCAAATCTTGTTTAAAATCTTATATAAAATTAATATCAAATTTGTGACAGAAAAGTACTATATATAAATGAAGATAGAGAGAGATTAACTTACTTTAGATTTTTGCAATGTCAGAACTCACACGCCTACATAATGTTTTTGGATAAATTGGACATGATAATGGAAACCATGTATATTATAAACAATTAATTACCCATGAAGTCTCCCACCATACTTCTTATTAATATTTGTTATTGGGAAATTCTACTTTAGTTAACTTTATAGCTCCATCTTTATATCTTGAGTCCCACCATGCCGTTTACTTTCTGAAGTTGATCATAAAAAAAAAAAAAGCATTGCATTTCTCTTTTTGATAGTGATCCTGTAGTTATAGGCGAAAATAGTCCTCTCTCGTCGCAAACATAGTCCCGCAACTATTAAAATGTCGCAATTTAAGGACTTTTTTCAACAGAATTTTGATATCTTACTGGAGTGTTGCACGTGACTTACATGTGACAGGATTTGATTAAAATAATCGCTTGCATGTATGTATTACCTCCAACATTACGGAAATTATAGTGATTGAGGCATACGTTTGTAAGGGTGAATGACCCCGAGTTCAAAATTCCCTACAAATGCGTGTGTTCTCCCCAAGTTCCCTTGTTTATACTCAAAAAAAAAAAAAAGATAGACTAAATTAACAAAAGAACCTAAAACGTAATAGCACGTAAACATGTGTTAGAGTCGTCTCCAAGAAAGATTAGGTCGATTGATTTTCTTAAGCCCCGAGAAGTTCTCTATTTCAAATTTAGTTTTATTTTACAATTCAATTAATTTTAATACATGTCAAGTGTATCGATGAGATTATACATATAAAATAATTTAATGGTTTTTAAAATATGAAATAAAATAAGATTTGTATGTTGGGATTTTTATTGATTTCCCATGTGGACTTACATATGTAATTACAATTATATTATGGGCTATCTAATTTAATGGAGCCAATTAAGTGATCTAATTTAATAGGGCTCTAGGGATATCTATTGGGTATGGGCTTTGCAATGTGTAGAGACCCAATACTCTTGTTAATTAGGATTGATGGACTTCTAATTAACCTAGTATATAAAGAACTCTCATTAGGGTTATGGTCCACAAGTCAAATCGGTCCGCCACTCTTCTCCTCTTCCCCATCTTAGAGAGAGACCAATGGAGTACCTAAAGGATTTGGTTTGTGGAAGACGCTTAACCCGATAAAGGAATCACACGCGTCTGTATGGATCTGAGGTATCTATTTGTGTCTATGGATTTAAGGTACGCTTCCGATTTAGATTCAGTTTTATATTTGTTTCTTGATAATTCACGTGATGATTCTGGGGTATGAATTAATTATATTAATTCTAACAAGTGGTATCAGAGCAAATCATGTTGGATTATCAAAAAAAAAAATTACATCTTCATGTGATGTTCAATTTGATAAATCTTTTGAAGAATATCTTCGATTCTCGCTTATAGTTATTTATGATCAATCAAGATTCTCTTATATGGTTTCAATTCCTTTTATTGATTAATTAAGTTGAGAATGGTTGGTTGGATTGAAACATCCTAAAATCATGGATTGATTTTGGTTCTTTGATCAAGATTTTGGTTCTTTGGCCATGACGGTTAATTTTATTTTTAAGGGTTTTTCTTATTTTCCTTAAATTCGGTTTTGATTCTATCAATCGTGTTGTAATCATTTGACTATACTATAATCAGAAAGTGAGAATTTAAGGATTGTGGTTTAAGATTAAAGATGGTTCAAGAGATGATTTTCTTCATCCGGTTTCTCAAAGTGAAGCCGCTCGGATTTAAGTTCATCGGAGCGATTGACGGCGATAAGCGGATTTCGGCGACTTGCGAATGGCAAATGGTGGTTCTCGCTCCTTTGTGATTTTCCTGGGCGAAGCATTCGTTGTTCATCGGGCCATGAGACGCCATTCTCGAGGTGAGACGAGGTGATCCAAATGATAGGGTTCGCGTCTCCAATTTTTTGGCCGCGAAGGGCAAGAGACGGCGCTCTGACGGGCCGCTCCATATTCTCCGATCGGCGGACGTGGTAAGGTGAATTTACCAACGATTTCCTTTTTTTTTTTATTTATGGTTGAGGGAAAGTTTGGTGTCATTAACCTGGCTCAATAATTGGTGGACTTAGAATCATAATGCGCCTTTATGGCCTTTTATATTTTAAGTCGCAACTTATTTAGTTTTGGGCTACCTTTGTGAATCCAAATATAGTCGATTTTGGGCCTTATTTTATATTGGGTTCGACATCTATATAAGGTTTTGAATTTTGAACATGAATCATTTTGGGTGCAAAATTCAAGTAAAGGAAATTTTGGATTATTAATTTGGGTTTTAGGTCATTGGGTCAATAAGGAGTTGATTAATTCAACTAATAAAGATTGGATTAATTTTTGAATTTTATATTCAAAATTATTCTATAAAGAATTCGACTCAAACACGGGTAAAGCCCAATAAAGAAAATCAAAGTTTGATTTTAGGCCTCTTTGGTTTTTCAGGCTTTAAATCAAAATAAAGAATTAAGATTTGAGTTTAATTTATTTTGAGCTCAAATTTATATGGTTTAATTTTGGGCTTAGATTTTGGATATTGAACTTGATTTAAATTTGACTTATATTGGTTAGATTTATGACTCGATCTGGTTATTTGGGTTATTAAATTTAAATAAAGTTGAATTTAAAGTCTTTCTTTGGACTTTAAATTCAAATAAGGTTAATTTTGAAATCAAGTTCATATAAAGTTGAATTTAAGTCTAATCTAGCACCTTGCTTTTTAAGTCCAAATAAGGATGGACCTTTTGGCTTATGGTTAGAGCTTGCTTCATTGGGTCATAAAGTTGGGATGAATTTATTCATACCATAAGGATTGAATTAGATTTAAATCGGGTTGGATTTAAATTTAATCTTTTGGGAATACGACCCAAATTTAGTTATAATTACGATATATTAATTTTTATTTAGTTAGCGAATCTTATCTTTATATTTCGAGATAAATTGAAATAACATGTCACCAAAGTGACCTCTCACACTAAATTCATTCTGAAATATTAGATTCGTGCAAAAGATTTGCGATTTGTTTATATCTCTGCGGATAATAATCGGCCCAAAGGAAGGTTATTGTCCGGCCGGATGATAGACATATGAGGCAAAATCGATTATTATATTTGATGTCCGATATTTCATCATAATTTAATTGAAACAATATGTTGCAAAAGTAACCTCTATTGTGTAGATTTATTTATTTTGAAATATTAAGATGTGTGTGTCTTTTATTTATGCGAATAATGATCACCCAAAGGAAGGTCATTATTTGGCCGAATACTAGAAATGCCTGTGGTAATAAATACGTGATGATTATTAGATTATCCATGTAAACAATAATCGCCCAAAGGAAGGTTATTGTTTGACAGGACTTATTGTCGGTATTTGATTACTACATTTGAGAGTACCACTTACAATTGATGCTCTTGTCCAAAGACCGAACATTAATGTTGTGCTAGGTATCTCAAGATGGGCCCACTATCATTTTCTAATGTCATGCATAAATATGAATTTATCGTTATTATGTTATGACATGACTGAGTGAGCATTTTAATTTTGTTCTCTCAATTAAATTTCTCGCTTGTATTTTTAAAGTATCTGCTATATGGATTTTATTTATGTTATCTCACTTGTTTTTAAATTTTTGGGGCATTATGTTTGAGGAGGTTAGTCTAAGTAGTTCCTTAAAGATATTGATCAAACAAGTATTATCTAAACTCGATCTTGTTTCAATAAGGTTATAACTAAAAATGGAGCATATGGGAGTATATTTGGATGTGTCTTTCTCACTTCAAAGTAAAGTTCATAAAGTCGAATTCTCTATGGTTTTATTCAGTTTCTTGTACATCAAGGATTTATAGTTAGTAACAACACCCTAAAGATTGAGATGACTCTTCTGAGATCATTTCTCATTGTGCAAGAAAATAAAGTTTGAGCGAGATAACACTAAAAGTACTCACTTAGCATCTTCTTCCTCGGATATAGATATAAAGGTTGTAATTGGGACACCACAAAATGTAAGGCAAAAGAAACAAGATGAGGGATTTACCTTCTTACTTACGCAAGAAGGGTGGATACGTGATGAAAATGTCCCAAGTAAGTATGTCGTGTTAAAGTTTGCTTCTCACTTGGTATGTTTCATTCATCTTATTTTGTACCTAGACATATTTTGTGGGTACATACTGGTTCTACTACTCACATATGTTTTAATGCAAAGTTAGTTGTGGAGCCAATTACAAATTGATGCTGAAAGATGCATCTGTGATGGTAATGGTAAAACAATTGTGGTTGAGACTATACATATTTAGGTTTAATCATTGATGATAAGGTTATTGAACATTGAAAGGACTCGGGATTTTGTTTCTATTTCCATTTGAGCAAATTTTGGTTATAATTGTTCAATTTGGATATAGTAATTTTGCTCTCTTTCAATATTCATGTTGGTTCTTTATCATTGATGATGTGGTTGTCTCATTTAATGAAACTTTGCATGCTAGTTCACATGGTACAAAACATATGAAACGATAAAAGAATTATGAATGTGGTAAGAAGTATGATTAATCATTCTTTTCTTATCAAAACTCTCCAAGAGAAGTAATAATGATTACGACATGGATTATTAATAGGGTTCTAATCTAAGCAAAGAGCTAGCTAAAGCCCTTATGGAATTTTGATATGTGAACATTCGATATTGGATATTTGCATATTTGGGGTTGTCCAATTAATATAAGGTCTTCGGCCTAATAAGGGAAATTGACTCAAGAACTATTAGTTATTGCTTGTTAGATACTCTATAAGGTCACTTGAGATGAGAAACTTGAAGGTTTTTAAGGAAGTTGAGTTTGAGGGGAGAATAAGGTTATAAACATTATCATGAAAGGGGAGTTTATTTTCCTCCTACAGTTGCAATTGACAATGATTAGGCGTTCATTCCTAGCATTGTTCAAGATGCAAATTCGGATTATCAAGATAATGTTAAGGAACTCCTTGTCTGGATAAGATAATGCTTCTAAAGAGCAAACTCAACAACCTCAAGAATGGAAGCCATGAAAAATTGGATGAAATTCATGATGCCAATGACACTTCGGATCTCATCAAATTGCCTAAAGGTGTGAAAGCTCTTTGATCATTGATGAACATCAAGACCAAAGAGGTTCAAAGGTAGTGTTGAGAGATATACAGTTTGCCATGTTGTCATGAATTTCATCAAAAGGTAGATATTGATTATAAAGAAACTTTTATTTTAGATTTATCGAAATATTCTTTAAAATCATTGTGGTACTCATGGCTCATTTTAAATTTTTGGTATGTTTCTTTATGGTAAATAATAATCATTAAATTTATCTCGTTTTGTTTTGAGATATATAAAGTTGATGATTGCATATACCTTAGGTTTAGTGGGAGAGAATCCCATTACTGAGGAACTTAAGTTTGATTCATTCAGTGCCCCAAGAATGAGTCTAAAATTATAGATATACAAAAGACAATTTATGCATCAACTATGAGAGGTCTTTTGTATTTTGAAGTATGTACACATCCGGATATAGTGTGCATAGTAGGATCATTAGACAGATATTAACCCAAAGATGGATCATTTGGAAAGCAGCCAATAAAGGGGTTATAAAGTATTTACATAGAACAAAGGTTTATATGCCCACTTATCTAAATCGATCTTTGGGAGATCATTTGGTATTTCTGATTCCGATTTTATTTGATGCCAATAAAGTAAAGAGATCCAGTTTGAGCTATACTTAATTGTTAGTTGGATGAGCTATTTTGAGAAAGTGCCAAGCAGACACTTATATCTCATTCCATAATGACAACTAATTTTTAGCTTGTTAAGGGGCATCTTATCAAGGGATATGGTTGTGAAATATTGTCATTTGGTTGCACATTAAGGATGGTATTAATATACCAATAAAGTTAAAGTGACAATAAATCAGCCTTACCATATTCCAACAACAAAACTCTTGCAGTTGAGGTGCACATAGACTTCAAGTTTTTTGTTATTATAAAGAAAAATTCAGAGTCATTAAGTGTCTATAGAACATATTCAGACAAACTCCAAATTGTGGCCACTCACCAAGGTTTTACCCTAAGGTGTTTTGCGAGCGTAATGCTCATATAGGTGTTGTACGGTTTAAGGATGTGCATGTTCAATGGGAGTTTGTATTTTGATGTTCTTCGAGGTTAAGACATATTTGTAATTATCTTCTCGAGAATAAAGAATAAAGTCTTGGTTTTGGACTCGAATCGCTTGCATTTTTGCATGATCTCATAAAGAATAAGTAGGACCAATTGGAAATAGGCATGTTGGAGATCACGTTACATGTAATTTCCATGCTACACATCCATACTTGATCTATGATCTATGTCATTGAATATACTTGGTGTGGTGACCATTGATGGGTCTAGTTACCATTTAAGTATAATGAAAGCCGCTTTGATCTCACACTGATGTAGGAGATGGACCGATTGTATCTAAGGGGATATCTCAAGGATAGCGCATCAGATTTTACAATATAATTGTCTCCGTGGTGACATATGTAGTCCAAGTGGGAGATTGTTGGGATTTTTATGTTGATTTCCCATGTGGACTTACATATGTAATTACAATTATATTATGGGCTATCTAATTTAATGGAGCCAATTAAGTGGTCTAATTTAATAGGGCTCTAGGGATATCTATTGGGTATGGGCTTTGCAATGTGTAGAGACCCAATACTGGTTAATTAGGATTGATGGGCTTCTAATTAACCTAGTATATAAAGAACTCTCATTAGGGTTATGGTCCCCAAGTCAAATCCGGGCCGCCACTCTTCTCCTCTTCCCCATCTTAGAGAGAGACCAATGGAGTACCTAAAGGATTTGGCTGTGGAAGACGCTAACCCGATAAAGGATTCACACGCGTCTGTATGGATCTGAGGTATCTATTTGTGTCTATGGATTTAAGGTACGCTTCCGATTTAGATTCAGTTTTATATTTGTTTCTTGATAATTCACGTGATGATTAAGGGGTATGAATTAATTATATTAATTCTAACATTGTAATCACATTTGGTCACCTGGTTATTATTTTCTTTGGCGTGTCAACTCACAAGTTCATGCTCCGACACTAGTTATCAAAATTAGTCCGAACCGGTGGACTCCCGTGATAAGACTAGATCGGGCTATGATATTTTGTAAACTCGAAAAAGTCGGACCTATTTAGCCTCGTCCATTAGGTCCGAAATCTCAGCGCCGCCTAGCCGCCCGACTATTTATGGGTTGGGTCGAGCTTGGGCCTCCAAAATAGCACACCGATGGAATTCCGACCCGACTCGGTTGATTTTCTCTTTAGCCCGATGGATAATTAGCACCGACAGCCCAACCCATTTAATAACTCTAACCGACATAAGTAACTAATCAAAATCGGCTAATTTATTAAACTAAAGCTATTTAAAAATCATTTCAACCAAGTAACAAATGTGGACTTCACCTCGGCATGCAAATTTTCATTTACGTAAGGAGTAAATTTTCATGTGACATAAAGTTGATGATGAAAGACGCGTTTAATCTGTTATTCCAAACTCAGTAAAAAAGTAAACCCGTTGTTTACATTTCTAAACAATTTTTTCTATTTTTAATTATTTGAAATTTTTAAAAATATTTTGTCAAAGTAAGCCACTAATAATATTTGATATGATGCTATCAATTTGAAAATGATTGAAATCTTCGGACAACTTAAATAATATCGTTGTGTCTCGGGTCGTGCCTAGCAATTTTCGACCTGAGTCAAACTTTAAAATGGATTTTTTAACAAATTTAAAAACAACACAATAAACTTAAAAATAAACTTTTGTATAATGTAGAATATTAGTTAAAGTAACATGACAACTATGGTCAAAGTAATTATTTAGAGGGAAAATTTTTTAAGTACCCACTATGGATAGTTGATACTCTTTTCTACCCACCAACATAACAAAACTATTTTCTACCCAAATTGACAAATTGTCCCTCCTTTAAGTTGGTGACTTTTGAATTTTGAAATTGAATTCATGTATACCCCATTAAACCGTATGAAAAACCGTATGTATTCCATAACACACACACACACACTCCAAGATAAAAGTTAAAAAGCAAAAGTAAAAAGTAAAAGGCAAAAGCAAGAAGAAAAAAAAAGAAGCAAAATTCAGTTCCAAATTGTGCCTAAATCGTGCAAGTAAAAAAACCAAAAGCTCCATGAATTCACACCAACCGTCATCGGCCTCCGCCGTTGCCGTTGCCACACGCTTGTTGTTGCCGCCACCAAAATGCCCGACGCACCTTCCTCCTCCGCCGCATATAGGTTAGAGTTTCATTCTCAAATCTATGTTAGTTCAAAATATATATGGTAGTTGATATGTAGTTCGAAATATATGTTGGATTTTCAAGGATTAGTATGTTAGTTGTTGGTTGATAATGAGAACGGGTGTATTGGTTAGTATATTCGAAAATAGGTTTGCATTATTACTTGATAATGGTGTTTTGGTTCGATAATTGGTTTGCAATTTTCTGTTAATGTGGCACGATATTCCAAAGAAGACGATGAGGCGCGACTAGGGTTAAGGCACAATATGTGGCACGATATGCACCGGTTTATTTGGGCACGATATCGTGCCGTAGGTTTATTTTGGGCACGATATCGTGTCGTAGGTTTATTTTGGGCACGATATCGTGCCTATGTTGAAATGTAGTGATAAATCGTATCATGCATAGCGTGCCTAGATATCCATATCGTACCACGTCTTTGTTTTTGACATGATTTTTGTTTCCTTTCGCAGTTTATCACTATATTTCTTCAATTTTTTAACAATTCATCTTGCTAAATTGTAATTAATTATAGTTGTAGGTTGGTCCACAAGTGGATGAGACCCTCATATCATCGAGAGAGGCCCGATCGCGGATACGTTCGACCGAGTATAATTCGATAATCGAGAGATGAGTTGCAGGAGATCGGGTGGTGGTTTACATATAGGCGCTTTAGACGGTCGTTTTTTGGCTATTTTATATATTTTGGGTATGATGGAGTTAGTTGAATGCGGCATTTCATGCATTGGTTGTCATGGAGGTGCGTGATGCGGATGCTCCGACTGGAGTGTTGGTTCCACGTTGGAGAGCGGTACTATTAGATTCTCTCGGTGTGAGTTTGCTATGATATCCGGATTGCGGTTTTCTGGTCCACATTTGACCCTAACGGTATTTTTGAGGTACCGAGATCGGTATATATGGACGGTATTGGCCTCGGGGTGATCGTGTTCTTGCTGCCAGATTACGGTTTATTTGCCGATGGCACCTTCCGTGACTCACCGGACGATGCCCTAAAGGTGGCAAAGGTGTTATTTACCTTTATATGGTATCAGTGTTTCGATTGCCAATAGACCGCAGGTGGACCTTTGGCTATGGTTTTTGATCGAGGACGATGCATGCCGAGAGGCATTCCCTTGGGGAAATACTCATTTGATATATTGATTCATTATATTCGGAGTCGCATGATATTCCGCCACCTGGCCGATATACTAAGGGCGTTCCACCTCGATATCGCCCACCTAGTTATCATTTTTATGGTCCCACGTATGTCTTGTTGGTACGTATATTTTTTACTTTATTTATATTTGTACTTAGTTTATTAAATATTTAAAAAATCTTATTTTGACACTTATCAATGTTCGACAGATTTGGGCATTCGAGGCGATACCTCACCAAATGCCTCGGGCGACTCAAGTATCCGACACCCGGATGCCAGGTGCCTCCATTGGAGGTTTCCAAGACCAAAGATTAACATGATTGATTTTTTCTTTGACACGGTATGTATTAACATTCTTTACTTATTTATTTATTTAATTAATAAATTATTTATTTATTTATTTATATATTTATTTACAGGCTTTAGTGTGTCATGATATATTTGATCCGACTTAGGAGGAGCTCCAGCAGATATTTATGAAGCGAGTCGATGATCCAGATTATTTTGTTAGGTTCTCCCGGTTCACCCCGAAGGAGAACATGTTTTTATGCGGTGGTGTTGGGAGGGGCAAAGGAGGTACGAGTACAGATTTGATGTACCCCCCTATTGGCGAGGCGAGTGTTAGAGACGGCAACGACAGAGCTACCGCTAGGGGCAGAGGGCAGAGACAAAGGGGAGAGGTAGAGCCGATTTAGAGGCCCCCACTACTACTCCTATGATTCGAGGCCGAGAGAATCTGTAGGATAGACGGCCCATCATCCCATCGGGCCGATGATCCCTTAGATCGCTAGACAGATGATGCATCGATTGAAGGGCGACATGATGCACATGATGATCCATCATGCATGGGGAGTATGCGCGATCCATCCATCGGTCGGGGTAGACATATATGTTGGTGCCGATTAGGGGTTATACGGGAGGAGATTAGCCAATTAGACACACACATAGAGGATCGGTTCTCTCGATTGGAGTCACAAGTAGATGAAGTCAAGTTTCTCGCCTGCGATTATCATCTCGGAGGAGGGTTCTCGCTGACAGACGCTGATTAGGAGATAGGTCGGTTCCATACCTTATTCGGGAGGAGATTAGCGTTTGTTCCTATACCTTGATCGATGATGACTTCGTGCATGGCAAAGAAGAGATATCCTAGCCATCATCTCAAAGTGACGCCATTATCAATGCCCCATCGTACATCGACGATCACCCCTCCGAGAGAGACCGCTCCTCTTCACCGATGTCGACTCCTTTTCCACCTGTCGACTACTATTCTCGCGATTTTGACTACTATTCGATGGTGTCAATTTTCCTTCCATCGATGTCGACTCTTGTTTCGCCGGTGTCGGCTACTCTTCCACCAAATGTCGACTCCTACTCCTGGTGGTTTCGTCTTCTCTTCCGGGCAAAGTGTCAACTACTCTTTCTCTTTCGCGAGTGTTGACTCCTCCTCCCAGTGTCAACTCCTCCTCCCAAGATGCGACTTCTCTTCCGCCATTGCCGACTCATATTCTCGCCTATGTTAGTACATTCTCCGCGACCACGAGTGTCGGTCACGATTCCGAGGCCATTGGTCCCTCGCTATTCGAGCTCCTCTCCGACACTTGTGGTCTTTGGTCCACGAGCGCCCTCTCCAGCTTGCACCTCTCCGCCTACTCCCTTCATCCAGTTCGGGATAGGCAACGTCGCGCCTCATTCGCAGCCTATTTAGGGATCCTAGTACTCGCAAAGCCGACTCCGAGAGAGAGTATACTCGCTTCTTACGCTCATCAAGAGTAAGTATTAAATATTTTTGCATTTGTCTTGTCGTCTTAGTATTAACATCTTATATAAGCGCAATGTCTTAATATTTGAGGGTCCAATTGCGGGAGGAACGTGGGGCTATTGTACTGTTAGGCCATCATTTTTTAAGGAAATGGCGGATCCAACTCGAGTTGGAGAATGATGTAAGTTTCTTAAAATTTTGTTTTATTTAGTTGATGAATATTTTATTTATTTCATATTGATTAATATCGATTTCTTTCATTTCTCGACAAAGATATAAATGCATACCGTCCATACTACGATCCCGATCCCCGCTTGAGGTTGAGCCTCATGAGAAGCGATTGGGAACTTATAGGATTATATCTACGATATTTTCGGTTAGTTTATTTATTATGTGTCTCGCATTTTACTTTAAATTTAATAAATGATACTTGTTAATTTATAAACATTTTTCAATGTGTAGGATTCCATACGGCATATATGGAATTGTATGCATGAGCGGATCCTCACGACACAAAGATATGACCAAGACCATGGAGGTGATTTCTCCCGAATGGAGCCGGATGAGTTCGTAAGGTTTGTCCAAAGACGGATCTCCGGATGAGGTAATCCTGGTTCGTGGAGTGTCGTATCCACAGGTACACTTGAATTTATTTATTTATTTGGCTAGTTTATTCATTTCTTTTTATTCAAATTGTTTGATTAATTAATGATTTTGTTTTTTCCCCAGTGTGTACATGATCGTGAATTTATCGGGATATTTTGTCGTCTGATCGGATCTCGTAGAGCCAAAATATATATGTACGATCAGACATGCCCGATACACACCGATACTCGTGCCAATCGGGAAGCCGTCACACGCCCACTCCGTCGCATGCTCCCATGTGTACTCATTCACGCTGGCTACTACTACAATGACTTAGGTATGGAGTACGTCCGCCGCAAGTTGGACCTTATCAACTGCGCCAAGAAAAATTGTTATTTGCGTAACGACACCACCCGGGCCAGGCGTATTTGCCATATATTTCGTCATTAGTTGTATCACAAAGAAGATTAATAAGAAGTAGGTGCAAAAGTCGATTCCCGAGCTAAGGAAGACGATGGCACGAAAGATTCACTAAGACAAAGATGATAGTAGTACTTTGGAGTTGTAGTACATTTTTATTGTATATCTTGTAAATATTTTGAGTTATTTAAATTAAATATTCATTTTGCATGGTTTTATGATTTTTTGGAAGTATAAGAACATGATTTCGGATATAAGCACGAGAATAGTGTGATTTTTCTTAATTTGTTTATAAGAAACAATAATTTAATTACTTTAAATTAACAAGTTACAATTAACATATAAGAAATCCACAAAAATTTAAAATAAACCATAACTAGAAATGGAAGTACAAGAATATAAGCACAATATATCATGTCTAGACGATATCGTGCCCAATATAGGCATAATATATCGTGCCTAATTATATTGGGTCGCGATATTAATAACAAATATATTGGGGCACGATATATCGTGCCTAATTATATTAGGGTGCGATATCGTGCCCCAATATATTTGGGGCACAAATGACTACCGACTTGATGCTCTATAATTAAATGACTATTGAGTTTACGCTCTTAGTATGTTTTTCGAACTTAGTATTACAATTGAAATAATTTTTGCCTAATTTTCATCATCCGGATGTCTCGGCATCTTCTACGGTATGATCATCTCGCTTTCGGCATATTACACATTTCTTCTTACTACGCACTTGTCTTGAAGGACCCCGATGTGTCACCGAGGCATTTTTCGCTCATCAAGCAACAATGACATAGTGCATTTGACGCAATTGTGGCCAAAACCCCACACCTTGAACAAATTTAACTCTTACGTGAATGATTACTTGATGATTCAATAGCGAATGAACTCTACTTTGTCTAGACGAATCGTTTGTCTATGGGTATGAAATGTGTGTATCACAATCACTATCACTTGAATTTGAATGAGATGAGTTAGAGTGTACCTCATCTTCTTGTTCTGCTTTGATCTTGTTCTTTAGCCATAAGCGGATCATCATAGCTTCTTCTTCGTAATCACTTGAGTAGTCACCACTACTCTCTCGAGTCCTGTTTTCTTTAGACTTAGTGTCTCAAAGACAACATGGCTTTCTTATTTTCCCCCTGTCTTCTTTCTTTGAAGACTTTTCTTTCTTCTTCATTCCTATATTTGTTGACCGTGGATAGGAACAATCAACTCGCAAAATGTCCTGGTTGTCTCAGCTTCTAACACAGGTTCTCAGCTCTTTGATCAACTCTTTATGTTCTTGGGTTATCAGTTCTGATATTCTACCCTTTGATGCTCGCTCTCTTGGGTGGCCTATCTTCCCTTGATTTAGAGGAGTCAATGTCTCTTGGAAGTTTCACCCTTGTTTATTTTATATTTATTATTGAAGAACTCGTTGAATCTTTTAACCATTAGGGCAATCTCCTCTTGGTCTATGACTTCCTTTGTTCACTCTCTTTCTATCCTTGGTTACCAGTGTAGTCAGTTGTCTTGGGTAAAACTGCTTTCCTCTTGGTCTTTTCTTCTCACTCAAACTCGTAGGCCTTGAGGTCCGATAATAGCTCATGGTTAGATGTTTTTGATAGGTCCATGGAGTGTCTTAGGGGCCATAGTCTTCATTTCCCATTCATTCACCGAAGGCTCCTCAAGATCTTCATACATATTTCCTTTTGTGTGTATTCCTTTCCAAGAGTTGAAAGCTCATTTGTGATCTCGATGAATATGGCATCTAGTCGTCCATAGATTCACCTCGCAAACATTTTAAAATTTTCAAATTTTTGAACAAAGAACAGACAATTTATTTTCTTTAATTTGCCGATCCTTCACAAATGAAAGTTAGCTTATTCCAAATTTCTTTTCTGCATTTTGCGATTTGACTTTATTGAACATTATTTTGTCCAAAGTCTTGTAAAGTATGTCATTGGCCACATTATCCGAGTTGTATATTTTCTTATCATTATTAGTCCACTCAATCCTTGGTTTTTTTAACCATGGTGGTCTTTCTTCAAAGAAAGAAACTTCTTCTCCTTCACCTTCAAATACTTCCTCCGTAAAATGTGTTCACTTTCAATATTTGCAGTGGCCCATCCTCTATCACAAGCCACATTTCATCATGTAGAGCGATAGATGAGATCGCATTCAAATTTTCCAATCATCAAATTCTTCCACAAAGTGAACATAGGAATGCGTGTCAAATTTGCTTCCATGATAATAACTTTGCTAAAAGTGAAAGATTTTGAAAATGCAAGTGTTTAAAAACCTTTTTGAAAAGATAAAGATCTAGTTCAATCACCAAATACTACAAGAAATTGGAGTTTTACCCACACATATATGTGTGGGTAAAAATATATTGATGTGTGGGTACAATACTTTACCCACACATTATGCAAATGTAAACAAGTGTCACTATATTTCTCAGAAAAATATGTTTAGCGACACATGTATTTATGTGTGGAAAATCATAATCATTTACCTACACATATATGTGTCAATAAATATTTATATTATGTGCAGTAATATGTATACCTAAGTGTATAATGATGATATGGATAGTGATGTGGACGTCACATATGATGACATGGATGATGACGTGTCATCCATTTGCGCATAATATGTGATGACGTGTGAAGCCTTAGATATATAGTTGACACGTGGAAAAAAATTATGTGTGGGTAAATTAATATTTATGTGTGACTAATAATATAAAATTAATATTATTACGTGTGGCTAAAAATAAAATATGTTTGGCGAATGTGAATATTATGTGTTAGTATTTTACTTAAATGTGGGTAAAAATAATATTTTATTTATTTTACAATATATCATTTCAAATATCATGTGAATATTTATAGATTTAGTAACCATAGAATTTGAAAGCATTTATTAAAATATTTCAACTAATTGTCAAATTGGATATATAATTATAAAAGAACAATGTCAACATTGAAATTACGATCATCCTAATAAATTTCCAAACATAAGCTAAAGATCTATTGAAAAAGTCGCGACTAGAGCTAGACACCAAAGTAACACAAGCCACAAGAAGAACTAACAATACGAAAAACTCAAATAATATCATCAAATTCACAAATATAATCAATCATCATCAACAACATGAGTTGTGCCTTGGTCGGATGGCCTCGAAAAGTGCTCACGACAAAGACATGCGGTAATTGTGAAGGATGAATGACATTCTTTTCAATCAATGTTTCACACAACATTTGGTAACCTTCTTCGAGCTCTTTAACACGAGACTTGTATTGATTCAATTCATCAAGCGGTGGCTATATGCTAGATGACTTGATTCCTTACTCGCGCATGTGGCCCTAGACTTACTTGGTGATCGTCCTCAACCAAATAAACAGATTGACTCTCATCCAAGAACCTTCTCTAAGATTTCTTTATCACTCATTTGAGGACTGTCATTTTTCATTTGCATCATTTCCTCCTATTGAAACACAAAAATTAAATTAGAATACTAAACATCATATAGAAAGAGAAGAAATTTTTATTGAACAAATAACTAAGCAATTCCACGTTAGTTTGGACTTTAAAATACTTGGTATTAGACTTTACATTAGTTTGGACTTTAAAATCCTCGCATTAGACTTTAATTCAACTACTACAAAAGTTACACTAAACTAGCACGAAGATGGAACCGTTCCATCGAACAAGAACTAAGAAGCCATTGCTTTTATCATACAAACAATTGACATTCATACTTAGCATGCAACGCCCGAAAGGGGTTCCTTTACCAACTATTAGCCTCATGGCATTAAATTGCATATTATTCAATAGGCTTAACAACATCCGATCAAAGGTATTGGAACTTATTCAAAATTAATCATCTAATCAGCTTATCCAACCCTTCATAAATCATAACATCATTTTACATGACTTAAAATCGATGGCATTTTCCGGAGGCAAACTAAATCTTGCAATACCCTAAAAATCGAATCTTACCTTAAAATCAATATTAATCAACAATTACAAAAAAAAAAAAAAAAAAAAACACATGTATTAAAAGGAATTAAAGCCCTAATCCTTAAGTAACTCCAAACATCTTCAAAAACAATTTAAACCCTCTCCCCGAAAAAAATCATGTAAAACACAATTCATTATTATAAATTCAAAGAAAGTCATTTACGTAAGATGCACTCCCACAAACAAAAGCCGTAATTGGAAAATATATATGTATATGTATAGTGGCCAATCAGCAATAGGAGACAATAAAAATAGCGGAGGGGAAATAAAGTGAATAGTCGGGAATATTGGGTGGGATAGGTGAACAACCATACATTAACAAAATAATTATAAAGATTAAACAACAATTGTATATAAGCAAGTTTTGATAGTTTACTAACCAACTTGTGGCTCCATTATAGAAGACGAACCTATAAAAGAAATGGAAACAAGTTAGACAACAAATAATTTGAAAACAAATAATATAAAAATTAAAAAGAACAAATTAATATTACAAGACTGATGTTTTATTAACTAACGGGTGGCCTCGTTGAAGGACATGGATCTGAAAATTAATTGAAGTACGAACAAAATAGGTAATAAACAATGCTCAAATTTCCATTAATTATAAAAATAAAACTAAAAAGTTATATTAAGAAGAAATTATAAGTTTAATTAGAATGTAATCCAAATTTTAAGGTCGACAAGCCCATAAAAATATTAGTAGTCCAATTTTAGATGGCAAGGAGAGAAGTGGAGCATGCATTGCACTAGTAGTCCAAAAATCTAGAGATTACCATGTAAAGTATATACAAAGGTCATACATTCACCCTCTACTTTTTTTTTAATTGCCCAACATGTTTGATAGTCAAAAGCACAATATTAAACGAAGCTACATTATTCTCCACAATATTCCTTTTCTTGAAATTCAACTTTTAACTTGTTTATTCATAAACCAATATTTGCGCAATATTAATGATTCATGGAGCAAACAAGAAAAGACAATAAGGAGAACATTGAAGTGAACCATCATCTAATATAGATTTTAGAAGAAAAAAATATCGATAAGTTTTATACACATTGAATACATTATACATTGACTCACTGTTCTTAGCAACCTTATTAAAAGGATGGAGTCGGTTTTAAAACGAGGATTGATTTTCCTCTAGCCTAGCCTAGCCTAGCCTAACCTAGATGAACCACTAATAAAGACCAATTCTATATCGCAAATTTACTCCAAAATGGCCTTGAACCTCTTAAAAGAAATCTGCATTTATTAACTATATCAAACCAAATTTAAACTAAAGCGATAAATTTTTTTAATATGATATTTAATTTGATTTCATATTTCCTATACGATAAAACATATACGGGGGTTATCGTAAAATAAAATTATCCAAGATGTCTAACCCGATCAAATCTTGGATAAAATTGGGAATTGTATGAACCAACATGTCACGAAGCAGAGGAACTAAACATAAACTTAGAGACCCAAATCCAAGATTTTGAATGCTAAAAACATATGATGTATGCCAAAAACTACGAAAAATAGTGAAATAAAAAGGAAGACATAATCAATTAATATACGCAAGGTGAACTTCTGTAATGCATTGAGAACAACATTTAAGGAACACATTCATCTAGGTTATTTAGTAACTGATGAAAACCTGCAAACATAGAAATCATAATAGAAAGGAAATAGCTAAAAGCCATAGTTATATTCTGCAAGCTAAAGGGTACAGTTTTATCTAAAAAGCTGACATCTAATGGATCCGTTGCAAAATATCCTCTAACAATTTTGTACTATCCTCTCTACGATGATGACATCCGTTGTAATCCCATGGAAAGGAATCGATATGCACAAATACGCTTCCTTAACAATTCAGATTTGTGTCGATAACTAAGCTATGTTAATACTAACATAAACAAAACAATTCTTTTCACATTGACATGTTTCATTAAAAACAACTATAGCATGCCTCGAAGATAGCTCAAAAGAAATGATGCTTAAGACTAATACAACCAAAATCGCAATAGAAAATTCTTAACAAAGCAATGCTCGAATATGCAGGACATTACAAACATGAAAAATTGAACAACAGGTCAGTTTAAAAATCATCATGCAAGTTGAAAAATAAAAAAATTATCAAGACAAGATAAAGAAAACAAAAGAGTGAGTGACAGGGCTCAAAGCAGAAGCTTTGGCCACAAAATGAGTCATCGATTCATTTCATCAACAATAGACACCATATAAGATAGATCAATCGAATTTTTGACAATTATATATCGCTGTTATTTCTCATCTTTTATGTTGTTCTAACGCAAGATAAGGAATGTGTCTTTTATTTCTTTGTGATTTTGATTGATATTACTCCTCAATTCTCGATTTCATCACTAACCAAACCGAACAAAGATACAATTGTTTTTTCTCATTAAAATGTGTCCACATCTCTTCAAAACATGCAAAATGTAAGCATGCTAGTCCCACCATAGGGCTTTTGCACTACAAAATCAATCATTGAACATTAAAATCAACAATAACTAAATCTCCATGCAATTCCCAATGACAATGACTTGAGACTCGACATAATCGATCATGAATCCATATTGTTTTTTCTCATTAAAATGTGTCCACATCTCTTCAAAACATGCAAAATGTAAGCATGCTAGTCCCACCATAGGGCTTTTGCACTACAAAATCAATCATTGAACATTAAAATCAACAATAACTAAATCTCCATGCAATTCCCAATGACAATGACTTGAGACCGACATAACCGATCATGAATCCATATTGTACAACAATAGTGAAAATTGGAATTGAAATTTCATTCGAACTTGAATTGTATGAATCAATCACAAAAGACAATAAAATAAAATTATGCAAGATGTCTAACCTGGTCATATTTCCTTATGATAAAATTATCTTGCTTATAGTTCGTATAATTGAAACTTCAATCGTTCTTATGAATTTACAAAGTGATGATTGAATAAGTGACCAAAATCATTTTCAATTTGAGATACACATACCAAAAGCAATTAAAAACTATTAGACCACTCTAATACACCAAAACCCCGAAAATAAAAATAGACCATGGATCGAGCGATAGCATCGTCAATGGCATAACTCGCCTATCATTTGTTGTTCAACGCCAAAAATAAATCTTGCAGCACCACCACCATTGCAGCAAGTTAAGCCCTTTGTGCATTCAATATATTATTTATTTTCCGTAAAAATAGATTAAAAAGAAATTAACTACGAAAACCAAGAACTTATTCTCCGATTACCTATCACCTATGAAAATCTAATCAAAAGATATTAGAGAGAAATAGACGCAAAGAGGACAACGACTCACAGATTTTTCTCTTCAGGGCCCGCGTCTCAGAATCTCTTCAGGGAACGGCTTCTCGGCAGTCTCGGCATCTCAGATTTCCTTCAGGGCGTGTCAAGAGGTTTGTAGTTGTGGGCAAAAACTGTAAACAAAGATTAATTATTTTATCGTGTTTGTGAAGGGATGAAAACTGCAGAGGCGAAAAGAACAGAGCGAGGGCGAGCGGGTTTAGGGTGCGTGAGAAATCAAAGGAATGGGGTAATGTATTATAATAGGTTTTTCTTTTTGACAGATGTATTATAATAATAGTTAAGATTAGATTAAAATTATTTCCTTTAAAACAATCCATTTAAAATTGTATGTGGTCTTAACATCCAACATGCACACGGTTATCTAACTTCTCGATATCTCCATATTCAACTTTATTCAATCCCTTACTCAATGTTATATGCTCAAGCTTAGGATAACAGATATATCAAGTTACAACTTGAATTGTGGCTATCAAAAAAATTAGGCAATAGGCTCAAATTGGCTAACTATGGAAATTAAATCATTAGGTAGGCAAAAGACTTGAAAGACTTAACAAAAATGGCCTAAAATCATCTTCATAAATTGCATACAACATGTGACTTTGACAGAGATACCAAAGCAAGTTCTAGAATTCATATCAACATGAATGACACTCTCAATCAACAACAAGACTGCATATAATGAAAGCAGTAAAGGCTCAAAAAGCTCACAGGCTTGCAATTGCGTAATTCAAAGCATATCAACCATGATTTCAATATTCACATGCTCCATATCATCTATTCTCAACCCGATCAACTCACGCTCAACACCCAATTCAAAACAACATAAAATGTTCAACAAATGCTCTCAAGATCACAACAAGCACACAATAGCGGTCAACTCACTCCCTAAAAACCTAAGAAAGCAATAAACGTGCTAAAATAAAAAATAAGCATCTAAAGCAATGAAACCTATATGCTCTACATGCAACTATATGAATGCAAAAATCGCCACACCCTTCAATTAAAATACTACCTCTCCCCCCCAAACTTGAATGAAATTATAGCGCATAGAAGAGAAGATAGAATTTCAAAGAAAAGTGTGGAATGGACCTGTCTCACTATGGGGGTGGCGGCGGAAAGTGGCCCTGGGAGATGTGTCACATTTGTACTTGATGCATCAGCTGCAACATCTCCAATTCCCGCTGCTCCTGGGCCTGATACCTCTACTCTTGCTTTATTTGGAAAGTACGGAACTCATCCTGGTGATGCCGAAAATCATCCCTGTGATCGCTGGAAATCATCCTGGTGTCGCTCGAAATCGTCCCGGTCTTTGCATGCACATGCTCTCTCAAGAGCAAACAAAGTCTTCCGGTAAGTTTGTCCCCCATGTTAGCCCAACATATGTGATAACAAATTCATAGACAAAGTTGAAATCAAATAGTTTGACATCGTTTAAGTACAAACAAGAGATCTAAACTAAAAATCAAAGAACTATTCTTGTCAGGATGGATTTTCTCTCCAAGCCTTCGAACTCTTGTGTTTCCGTAGACGTTAAAGGTCTTGTGGTGTTCTTCCTAGATTTGTCATCCTCTCTCAGAAGACTATAGATTTGTGTTAATACTAGTGTATTTTGATGTGTAGTGTATGAAGTATGAAAATCGTCCAAAGCATTGGTCCCTTTATATAGGTACTTTAAGAGATCACTTGTAGAGTTTTGACGGGAAAGAAATAAAAAATCGCATTTAAAAATCATTCGCACGGCCAGTGCAATCCACACGGCTAGGTCGTAAACTTGTTTTGGTCTCTGTTTTGCTTTGCAACAAACCACACGGTCCGTGTGCTTCCACACGGTATAGTCGTGCGATGTGTCTCTGAAATGCTATCCTCGAACAAGACACAAGAACGTGTAAAAACACACGGAAGCAACTCACACGGCCATGTGAGATTCACATGGTCTGACTGTGTGACTTGTTTTTCTCCATTTTCTTCGTGTATTCGATCATGTCTTTGCATTCTTCAATCTTGTCCGGGCCTTCTAATTGATTTCTTTTCATTTAAGCTTCATTTCCTGTAAAAAGTTACAAGAATACGTAGTATCATGGCCTTCTAAGAAAACCAAGTAAAATACACCAAAAATGCGTGCAAATACATCAATTATATATCATTTTAAGTCCTTAAATGCATATATATTTTACACGTATACCCCAAACTTAAACCATTGCTCGTCCCTCGAGCAAACTAAGAAAAATAATCATATGGGGTAAATAGAATACAAGAGAATACTATAAACACTTAATCTCAATCAAATCCATACTCTAGCAAACATGCAATTTATCATCAAAAAGTCATCAATTACTAATTCAACATAATTAATACTCATCCAGGTATTCGATATCGCGACTTACAAGAAATAGTATATCACTCAACTCTCAAAGTAGATAGGACATGTAAACACTCAAATCAATTCAACGACGAGAATTACCATAGGCTTGCAAATCGCCTAACATCTCTACCACCAAGTATGCCCAATTTAAGAATCAAAACGGACTTTTCATTTGGTTGTAATGTAGGCTCTTTAGTAAGGGTATGAAAATTTTGGATTAAGTGACTTGACTTGAATAAATAGAATTTAAAGAACACAAACTTTCAACTCACCAATCCAATTTCATCATAAAAATCATTCTTTCAAATTATTTCCTTTTTCATCTCATACTCAACCCTTTTTTCCATCCTTTTTATTCTTATGACTTTTGCCTTAAGCTCTTAATATTTTCAGAATTTTTTTTCTTTCTTTTTCTTGCTCGAGTTTTTTCTTTGTTCTTTTTCATTCATGAATTTGCTTTCTTTTTTCGAGCTTTGTCATTCTTTTTCACCTATTCACTGCTCATCCCTTATTCTTGCCAATACTCTTCTTTTTTCAAGATTTCACCACATCTCCCTCAAAATAAACATCTCTATGAGCTCAAGTTTTAGGGATTATTTTTAAGTTCAAAGCTCAAAATATGGCTAATAATAAAAAGTTTAGGCTCAAAATGGCTAACTAGGGAATCATGACTTCATAAGTAGGGTTTTTAGGCTAAGTAGGCTAAAACAAAAATGACCTTAAATCATCTTTAAAAATTGCACACACATGTGGTTTCCATAAAGATATCATTGCAAGTTCTAGAGTTCTAACAATCATGAATGACACACTCAAAAAAAAAATAAGACTGCACAATATAAAAATAGTTAAAAGAACAAAAACTCACAGGCTTATTTTTCGCATCATGCTCAAATAACCAATTTTTTCAATCAATGCCAAACATGCAAAATATATCTTCTCAACAGTTCATCACATATTTCACCAAATACTTCATTTCATGAAACCAAGTGTTCATAGTAAAATCTTCGGAAACTTTATTTTTTCGAAATTTTAATCCTAAATCACACAAAACATCAAATGTAAAACGATAAACGTGCTAAAATAGAACAAAAACAAAAAAAATTGATTTTTTAATACAAATTTTATATGCTTTACATGCAATCCTAAATGCAATGCAAAAATGCAACAATACTTATTTACACATTCTTGACAAACCCTCCCCAACTTAAAATATGTTTCATCCCGAACATGTGAGAAAATTATCAAAAGAAAGAGGAATACGTAAAAAGTAATTACAAACTCACTGTGGTGATGGAGGTGGAGGGTAGTGGCCCTGTGAGATGTGCCACTGATCCATACGAGACATCATCTCGCATTTCTTTATTCTTGTCACGAGTGATGGCGTCAAATCACTATAAGTACTAAGTATGATACTCATCAATTGTAGCAGATAATTGATAAGTATCATCCATCAAGGTACCCATTGACTTCCACTCTTTCAAGCCTATCACTGAAATTCCATTGCTGATTATCCCCTTCTCTAAAGGATTTCGCCTATCTCGCCACGCCTGGCTCATCTTTCTCCTCTTGAGCATCGGGCCTTTGATAACCCCTCATCAACCAATTATTCCTATTTTATTGAGTAAGCGTCCGGGTTTGGGAGCCAAATTTTGGTTTTATCCGCACGAACCAATTAATGATCGTGCCCATCATATTGAATCATCTTCATTGCGGATAAAACTATCACATCAATCTATTTCCCCACGATCGCTCGCGATATACCCTCAAAACTAACATTAAAATACTCACCGTAGGAGTAATTAGCCCACCAATACAAATCCCTCCTTTCCTCGCTTCCTCACTCACAAACCGTTAGCTATAAACGCCACGATGTTAGGTACCACCTCCGTCCCCAAACATACACCAAAGAATCAACAACTCATCAACCTCGAATGACCCTTTCTCTATCTTCCCGCGCGAACACCATCTCTCGCTAATGTATGTTGCACATAGCAAAAACGGGGTTCCAAATGCTAGACGCCTTAGAGGTACTCTAATATATATATTATTTTTCCCGTAATCTCTTTCAAAAATTCGAGCATATCCATGCTCTTCAATCCCATAAGTTGGAGTTTTATAAATTTCATTCAAATCATCAATAGATAACTCTCTCGACTCATTGATAATCTAAATTGAATGCCCATCAAATTTCTTTTTCGGACTACCAATTCAAACGTGATCAAAAGTTCAAGCCTATAAACCACATAGGTAGTCCAATTTCTATTTAACAATTAATGCCAATCATTACGCCCACACAAGGATGAAAGTTATCCAACATACACAAATTAGTAAGAATAGGTTCATCGGGGTACCTTGTTGAAATTATAATCTAGATAAGAGTACCTCCCACCTAGCCCGGTGTGTTTCATCCGTGAGAACGATATTGTAATATTCTGGGTTGTTCACCTCATACTCGAGTTCGAGATTTTATTCCCTTCTCTTCCTTATGTTCCTCTTAGTTCCTCTCTCTCCTTCTCTAGAAGCCATAAATGAAGTTTTGAAGTTATTAAAACCTGAAATTTGAAGATTGAAAAACTCCAAACTTGAAGGAGAACTTGGGAAAGTTGAGAAATTGGAAGAATTTTGTGATGAGTTTCTTGAAATGATGAAGAATTTGTGTTTTTGTTTGAAGATTTGAAGATAAATTTGAGGAAATTTGGAGATAGGTTGAGGTATTTGGGAGAGAATTTTCGGTTGTTAGGGTTTGAAATGGAGAAAATGGGATAACATTTGAGTGTTTGGGGATAAAAAAGGATGCATTCAACTTGCTTGAAGAGATGGAAATGAATAGTTATCAGTGGCCCTCCGAGAGGACAAATGTGAAAAGGGTAGCCGAAGTCTCTGATTCGGACCCAATCAAAGCATTGACGGCTCAGATGACAACGTTGACTAATCAGATAAGTGTAACAAAAGGGCTGAAGTAAACACGGGTGTAAATAATAGGGGAGTTCCTCAAGATCCTATGGAGGAAGCTAACTATGTCAATAACCGGAATTTTAACAATTACCAGAATAATTCGACTCCAACCCATTATCATCCGGTGTGAGAAATCATGAAAATTTCTCCTATGCGAATACGAAGAACGTGATGCAACCACCACCGGGGTTTAGTGTGACAAACGGTGTCATTAATGTAGAGGCAAAGCCATCAATTGAAGATGTTCTTACTTCATTTATGAGTCAGACAAGTTCATTCATGAATGAAACTAAAACCGATTTAGCAAGAATGAGGCTAAGTCGAAAAAATTGAGACACATGTCACTCAATTGGCTAACACCATAGGCTCACAAATGAAAAATCTTGAAACCCGTTTGGACAATTAGCTACGATCGTTGGTGGACAACATCGAAAAGGCCAATTTCCGAGTAACAATAAGGTCAATCTGGGAAGAGGAGCAAAAGTGTAAAGCCATTTGTCTAAGGAGTGGTACAGCAGTACGAGGGGCCGAATATTCTGAAAACGTTGAGCACTCACAACCACGTGTGTGGTGTCGATCGGATTATAAATTCTGGAGACGCATACACGGTAGCAAATGGCAAGGTTGAGGTCAAGGAAAGAACCGAGGACATATTGATGAACAAAAAGGGGCTGAGAAGCTTAAATCTTCTTCTAACTTTTATTTTTCTAAACTAACTAATCCCCTTCCTTTCCCCAACAATTTCAAAAGAAAAAGCTAGATGCTCAATTTGCAAAATTCCTTGATATATTTAAGAAATCGCATATTAACATACGTTTTGCAAACGCATTGGAGCAAATGACCAATTATGCGAAACTTCTAAAGGATGTGATGTCAAAGAAGCGAAAGATGATAGGTTTCGATACAGTTAATCTGACGGAGGAATGCAGTGCCATAATTCAATGAAACCCACAGAAACTTAAAGATCCGGGGAGTTTCACTATCCCTTGTGCAATTGGTGGTGTTTTCTTTAATAAAGCACTTTGTGATCTAAGAGCAAGTATTAACTTAATGCCCTTGTCCATTTTCAAGAAACTTAGATTAGGAGAAGTGAAGCCATCCACGGTAACTTTACAACTTGTGGATTGATCACTCATTTATCCTAAGGGAATCATCGAGGATGTGCTCGTGAAAGTCGACAAATTCATATTCCCTGTTGATTTCTTAGTACTAGAAATGGAGAAAGACCGCGACGTCCCTCTAATACTTGGGCGTCCATTCCTAGCTACCGGGAAGGCCTTGATAGACGTGCAGAAGGGAGAACTCACATTACGGGTTAATGATGATCATGTTTTATTTTCTATCTGTAAGGCCATGGAAATTCATACTAGTGTTGAGAACTGTAATTTCTTAGACGTAGTTGATTCTTGCATTGATGATTACGTAGATCATACATTGTCTCAGGATGATTTAGAGTTTGGTTTTATCCATTCATGTTCGACGTCAAGTGTAATGCTTGATTTCGACAATCAAGACTTGTATGACTATGTTTGTGCTCTAGATAATATGCAGGAACTATAGAAAAATGCGAGATGCGAAAACATGAAAAAGGACTTAGGGTAGTCAGGCTCGCAACCACGCACGGCCCGTGCGTCCACGCACGAGCAGGCTGTGCGTGGTGCCAAAGGAAATACTAAAAAAGACGAATCACATATGGCCCATGCGTCCACGTACGAGCAGCCCGTGTGTAATATCGAAGGAGACACTGAGCAGGCCAAAGAAAACATGGCCCGTGTGTCTGAGCATGGGCAGCCCGTGCGCGACTCCGAATAGGTCAATTCGACCCTAGAACTCAAGCCATTACCTGAGCACCTCAAATACGCATTCCTTGGGGCAAACAACACGAATCCGATAATCGTATCATCCCTTTTAAACTTGATAAATTCTTTAGGGTGTTGAGAAAATATAAGTCTGCACGAGGTTGGTTGATATCTAATTTAAAAGGCATAAGTCCATCGATTGTCATGCATAAAATTCGTATGGAAGATGTGCATAAACCTTCAGTGCAAAATTAAAGACGTTTGAACCATATTATGCAAGAGATTGTTAGAAAAGAAGTTTTAAAATGGTTAGATACTGGAATTGTGTATGCTATATCTGACAGTTCTTGGGTGAGTCCGGTACAAGTGGTACCAAAGAAAGGAGGATGACAGTGGTAAGAAATGAGAATGATGAGTTAATCGCGACTAGGATAGTTACAGGGTGGTATATTTATATTGATTATAGAAAATTAAATTATGCCACTCGTAAAGATCATTTTTCCCTCCCGTTTATTGATATGATGTTAGATCGTTAGCGGGATTTGATTATTACTATTTTCTGGATGGTTATTCTGGGTAAAACCAAATCATGATTGCACCGGAAGACCAAGAGAAAACGACATTTACATGTCCCTATGGTACGTTTGCATTCCGCATAATGCCATTTCGACTATGTAATGCACCCGCGACTTTCCAACGCTGTATGATAGCTATTTTCCATGATCTTATAGAGAAAATTATGGAGGTATTTATGATGATTTTTCTCTCTTTGGAGATTCTTTTTAAACATTGCCTTCACAATCTTTCTTTAGTTTTACTGAGATGCAAAGGACTAATCTTGTTCTAAATTGGGAGAAGTACCATTTTATGGTACGTGATGGCATTGTACTTAGCCACGAGTTTCTTCCTCGCAGGTTTAGAAGTGGACAAAGCGAAGATTGTGGCAATTGAGAAACTCCCACCTCCGATAAATGAAAAAGCGATCAGAAATTTCTTGGGGCATGTCGGATTCTACAGAAGATTCATTCGAGACTTTTCTAAAATCACTAAACCTTTGAGTCAATTGTTAGAAAAAGATAGTGCTTTCAATTTTTCCGATGATTGTTTGAAGGCATTCGAAATTTTGAAGAAGGCGTTGTTGACAACACCAATTCTCGTAGTTCCGTATGGGATTCAACCCTTTGAGTTGATGTATGACGCTAGTGATTTTGCAGTAGGGGCTATTGTGGGTCAGAAAAGTGATAAGTTATTCAGAGCCACCTACTACGTGAGTAGAACATTAGACAGTGCCTAGCAAAATTACACTATCACTGAGAAAGAAATGCTGGCAATTGTTTTTGCATTCAATAAGTTCCAATCTTACTTGATTGGAACAAAGACGATAGTCCACACAGACCATGCAACGATCAAATATCTCTTTGAAAATAAAGATGCCAAACCGAGACTGATTCGGTGGATATTCTTATTGCAAGAATTCGATGTGGAGATTAGAGATATGAAGGGATATGAGAATGTGGTAGCAGACTGCTTATCTAGACTTGAGTATAAAAATGATGAGAAATAGGGTACATATTTGATCAAGGAAGAGTTTCCCGATGAGCAGCTTTTATTAGCACAGGTGAAATTCCCTTGGTATGCGGGTTTCGTTAATTACTTGGTAGCGGGAGACTTGACTCTAGATTTATCCTCTTATCAGAAGAAGTTCCTCCATGATGTCAAGTTCTATATGTGGGACGACCCCTTGCTCTTTAACAGGTGCGCATACATGATCCTGAGAAGATGTGTGCCTCAAGAAGATTGGGAGGGAGTTCTACAACAGTGCCATTCTTCAAACTCTGGGGGACACTTTGGTCCGTCACGCACTACGGCTAAGGTATTACAGAGTGGGTTATACTGGCCTACTTTATATAATGATTGCTATTTGTATGTGCAGCAGTGTGACGGATGCCAGCGGATGGGGAACATCACTAGACGACACTAGGTGCCTATGACCAATGTGATGGAAGTCGAGATTTTCGATGTGTGAGGGATTGACTTCATGGGTCCCTTTCCATCATCTTCGGGCTATCAATATATTCTACTTGAAGTGGAGTATGTATCTCGATGGATAGAGGAGATTCCTTCACAGACGAATGATGCAAAAGTAGTAATGTGGTTCCTAAAGAAAAAAATATTTACTCAATTTGGAACCCCGAGAGCTTTGATTAGCGATGGGGGTCACATTTAATGAATAAATTGATGAGCAATCTACTTTAAAAGTATGGGGTTAGGCACAAAGTGGCATTGGCATACCATCCGTAAGTAAATGGGCAAGCTGAAGTAGCCAATCGCGAGATCAAACAAATCCTAGAAAAGACAGTGAGCATAAATCGCAAGGATTTGGGTATGAAGTTAGATGATGCTTTATGGGCATACCGGACAACATTCAAGACACCTTTGGGCACATCTCCATATCAGTTGGTATTCGGGAAATCATGTCACTTGCCCGTGGAGTTAGAGCATAAGACATTCTGGGCAGCAAGAAAGTTAAATTTTGATTTCAAAACAGTGGGTGAAGAGAGGCTACTACATTTGAATGAGATGGAAGAGTTCCGAGATGAAGCCTATGAGAATTCCCGAATCTACAAGGAGCGCACAAAAAGATGGCATGACAGGATGATTAAGAAAAGAGAGTTTTTACCGGGTGAACAAGTCCTCTTGTACAACTCACGTCTTAAACTTTTTCCCGGAAAACTCAAATCTGGTGGTCGGGGCCGTTTGTAATTAAGAAAGTGTTAAATTCTCCAAGAGTAGTGGATTATTGACTCGAGATGGTGAGACATTTATGGTGAATGGCTAGAGGATTAAGCACCATTTTCATAGAGATCAAAAGGAGGAGGTGGCATATCTCACCTTGCGGGGTCCGTGATCGAGATATAGAGACGTCAAGCTATAGACGTTAAATTTAGAGCTTGTTGAGGGGCAACTCAATTGTTTGTTGTTTTCCTTTTCGTTTTTCCTTTACTTAGATAGGATTGACTTGTTTTCTTATATAAAAAAAAACTGGAGAAAAGACGTCGCATTGATACAGGGGCAACCCGTGCACATACACATAGCCCGCGCACGGGCTGCCCGTGTGCAATTGCATAAGTTTTGAGTTTGTTTCGCATCAACGCACGGGCGGGTCATGCGATAGCGCACGGCCCGTGCGTATGGGCTTCTGTTTTCGCCACAAAAACCTTCACCTAAGCAAAAAATTTCACGCCCTTTCTCTTTAAATTGCCTAAAGGTTGAATTTTCACTCACTTTTCATGCATAATCCAACACCTTCACTTTACCACACACGAATTTTGCATAACTTTTGCATTTGGTTGAAGTTTGGTTGGAGAGAAGCACCTAGGCTTTCAATTCTTCCATCTTGCGAATTCTTGGGATTTTCGGTAAGAATTACACGTTTTCTTTTGAATTTCTTGTAGAATTAGTATTGAGGATTGATTTATGGAGCATGCTGTGATAGATTTGTCATGTTTTACTTGAATTTTTCTATGAGAAATTTTATCGAATACCTTGACGGCATCTTGGATTAGTGAATATTTGGTTGAATTGTTGATGATTATTGAATGAGCATTGATATATAAGGTGTTAGGACTTTGATTCTCTACAATTATTTGGATGTTGAAGTATGGGACTTAATTCTTCATTGAAAAATTGTAGGGATGAGACACTATGCGCTTTATGGATAGGAAATATTAGACATGAATTCATCATATTCTTGTTTGTACTTGGTTTATTCGAAATCTCGCATATGCTTTTGCTAGGTACAAACTCAAAACAAGTGACAATGGCATATAGAAGAAGACTCCAAAGGGAGAGAGCACCACAGAACGTTCATCTGGATAGCCCCACAACATACGGGGTAGTACTCACTGAGGATGTCGTCTTGCAGAGATGGAACAGGTTGGTCACCCAGCCCATGAACCCTACACGATATGCTGATGACGAGTGTACCCAACTCCTTGGGATACACGATGATGTCTGGCGACTTTTTGAGAAGGTCGGGTGGACTGCATTTATGAGAGGGAGATGGTCGACATAGAAGCCTCTCGCTAGATTCCTAAGCACCTTCGTGGTGTGGAAGCAAGGGGGATAAAATGAGCCAATTGAAATTGAATTCTAGCTAGGCAATGTGCGTAGGCGATTGTCCATCGCCCAATTAAATGCCATCTTTGAGGTGTCGACTAATGCACCATTCATAATTGCAGGGGCATATAGCCAGTATGACTTCTGTCGATTACTAGTGGAAACACCAGAAATTAGTGTCATGGTCCACGAGGCACGGACTGCCAAATCCTCATGGGTCCAGAATCTAGTACTTTGGTATATTCAGCGGGTCACCTCTGCCTCCATCTATGCAAGAGAAAATAATGGAGGCATGACAATCATGGAACTTACTTGCTATGGTGTATGTTGACTAACACACCTTATAACACGTCAACCTACTTCGCAGAGCAGATGGACCAAGTGGCCAAGCAGGGTCGGGGCACTATCATGATAGGAGGAGTGATTACTCCGATCGCCCAACACTACAACATTGATGTTAGGGCTTTGGATCCAATTGAGGTGAGCGGAGGATCGATCCGGTGGTTTTACTCCAAATGAAGATAATAACGAACGAGGAGGGCATGTACCTCTTCCAACAAAGAGTCGGGCATTCTTTCCCACTGCCCAACATGGCGCTCACCACAGTGGATAACCTAAATGATAGGGCCAACTTTTTGCTGAACTCTGAGGTACATGACACAGTTGTACATGTCGTGCTCGCGAGGAAAAGGGAAGGTCATCGGTCTGCTAGATAATGATGATATGGTGGCGAAGAGATTGGAGTATATGAGACAAGAAAAGGGGCCTGGCGGGAATATCAACATAGGGTAGAGGACGTGCGAGAGGTCTCACGGGGTGAAGAGCGAGGAGGGTATGATTTTAAAGAGAGATTCTTAGCCGCTTGAGGAGTAAGTACGATTGCAACATGATGAACTCCGAACCTTCCAAATGCAGAACGAAGGGAACGTGGCGGTCGACAAGAGGAGGAGGAGCTCCACGAGATGATGCAACAGATGACCTAGTGGCACATCTCATAAGGCCACTATCCACCGCTACCCCGGCAAAGAAGTCAGTCGAATCCACACTTTTCTTTATTGAAATTATATCTTTCCTTGTTTGCGATATAATTTCATTCAAGTTTGGGGGGAGAGATAGTTTATTTTGATATGAAGGGTGTGGAGAGAAATTTTTTTGCATTCATATAGTTGTATATAGAGCATTTAGGTTGCATTGTATTAGACGCACATTTACAGTTTTAGCACGTTTATTGCTTTAGTAGGTTTTTAGAGCGAGTAAACC
Source organism: Rehmannia glutinosa (assembly GCA_016081115.2). Classification (NCBI taxonomy): domain Eukaryota; kingdom Viridiplantae; phylum Streptophyta; class Magnoliopsida; order Lamiales; family Orobanchaceae; genus Rehmannia; species Rehmannia glutinosa. Next base: position 128,709 of record JABTTQ020001702.1, on the reverse strand, counting down.
ATTATTGTGGTGTGTGTTGCGACTTGGGGGATGAGTTGAAATTTTTTGTGCTGTTTTGTTAAGCCTTTTGCCTACCAAATGATATTGAATTCCCTAGTTAGCCAATTTGAGCTTGTTGCCTAATTTTTGATGGCCTCATTTCAAGCCTTAACTTGATATATATGTTACCCTAGACTTGAGCGTATAACATTGAATAAGGGGATTGAATGAGGTTGAATGGGATGACATCAAGAAGTTAGATAATTGTGCTAAAAGAAGAAGAAATGAGGGAAAAAAATGATGAATACTAATGAGAGAGTTGGAAAAAAAATCGACTTTATAGATGAGATAATTATGAATGAACTTGTAGGCTGGGGATTGTGATGTAAGGTGAAAGAAATTTTGAGTTCTAGAAAAGAAAAGAAAAAAGGGAATATGAAAAGTCCATAAGAAGGAGGGGTTATTTGAGTATCATATTGGGTTTAAATGAGTATGATTGATTCGAATGAAAGATATGCTTACCAGTCTATACGCTCGAGTTTGAGTCACTTTATTTATATTTCCTTACCCTTTCATTACAACCAAATGAGAAAGTCATTTTCTAGATGTGAGACAATTTTGCAAGCTTTTGGTAATTCTTTATCATTTATATGATTTGAGCATAAACACGTCCCTTATACACTTGAGAGGAGAGCATACACTTGATCAAAGGTCGTGATTCAAAGCATTTGACATGGTTTCATTGATATGTGTTCTATGTTAAATGTTCGAGGCTTGGTTGATTTACTTGTTGATGCTTATGGATAAGCGACATGAGTTTTGATGTGTTGTTCTTGATTATTGCTTTCATTCCTCCCACTTGTGTTTTGTCTTATTTATAAAGCGTTGATCAAATCACAATGGTTTAAGTTTAGGGGTTTGATTAGTGTGAGTTTTACATGTGTTTTGGTCATAATTGTGGATATAATAGATCGATAAGCATGCATTAACTTAGTAAAATGAGTCATGTTCTTATAAAGTGGAAAAGGTATTACGCTTTGCTCGTTTTGTAGGAATTAAACGATATTTGTAGCACTTTATGTCAAATCGGATCATCACAATAAAGGACCATCAAGAATCGGGTGAATACATAAAGTTTGGAGTTAAATCAAAAAAAGATCGATGAACCCACCGAAATATAGCCACGCACGGGCAGCCTGTGCGCATAGGCACAAAGTAATGCGTGTGCATTACTGAGAATTGGAGGTTCGCATTGGCCGCACGCGGTTGGTCGTGTGCTCGGACATATGGCCCGTGCATCCGTCCAAAAGAAGAATGATCCTACGGCTTGACGCACGGGCTGGTCGTGCATAAGCGCGCCGCGGCATGCGTCTGGTGCGATGATTTGGACAGATTCAAGTCATATGTACCTAGGTTTGGCCCAAAGAGAGTATAAATAGAGACGAGGAGGTCCAAACGAGGACACACCGATTTTTACCCTAGAAAGCACAAAAAGAGCAACCTTCGATGGAGGATTCAAGAGATAGATCGAGGTCGCATCCACATGCTTCAGGATTGAAGATTGATCGAGAGATCATCAATATCCCTGAGTTTGCTTATTCCATTGTACCTTTTGTTTTCACTTAATTAGATATGAACATGAATAATTTGTCTATGAGTTGTTTATATCCCATGTCCGGCTAAACACCTTGTGATTCCAGGGTTTGGGATTATGTTAATTGATACTCTTGTGTGATGTTTAATTGAATTGAAGTTATTATTTCAAACCCTATTCGAGTACTCTATTTTATTCTTGTTTTATCAAATGGTCATTGGTTTAACTTGCTTGATGTATTGATTCATAATTCGAGAGATGAGTTTCAATATTAGATCTTGAGTACTTGACATGAATATTTTGCATGATTGAGAAGTCTGTGAGTATTTGTGAGGAAAGCTGATCTTTTATGCTTTTCGGAGTTGTTTATCTTATGTTGAGTAGAGATGCTAGCATAGGTAACTCAATCAACGTTTCTATTGTGTCTCGAGAGAGAGGATAAAATACTTTATGATCATCTTATAGTAGAGATGTTAAATGGGCTCGGGCCCGCGGGCCAGCCCGTTTAGGCCGAAAAAGAAAACAGGGTTAGGGCCAAGTTTTTCTAGCCTATTTAATCCGGGCTTTTTTGTCCCGGACCGTTTAGCCCACGGGCTAAATGGGCTAGCCCCTACCCAATATTTTTTTTTGAATTTTGGTATTTTTGTTTTTCAAAATAGAGGATTGTGAATTAAGGGATAACAAAATTTACGTAACATTTCCTAAGAAAGATGTTTTTATAATGACTTAAAATGTAATCAATTATGATGATTTGAAATGTTATATAATTTATATCTCTCTAATAAATACAATACTATAATCTAAATAGTTTAATATTTCCGTGACTTAAGTGTGACAAATAATTGAAACATTATGCATATAATTATAAAAATGAATTTGTTGTATTTTGAGATTCCAACTTATCTCACTCACAAATATTAAACATCAAATCACATTTTATCATTATTTATATTTATTTTATTTGTTTGACAAAAATCAAAAGGTATTAAGAAAATATTCATTATATAGTGTTTATCATTCTACATTGTAGTTTGTTGTTTCTATTTTGATTTTAAAAATGAGTTTTAATTGCACATATTTTTGTTTTAACTCTTATTGAAATAAATATATTCTTAAAGTTTCAAAGCCTTTGTGATAATGATATGTTTGATTGTATTTGAATTTTAAATTTTTTATCCTTGTAATGCAACATAAAAAAATTGTGTAATTTAGTTTTGCATATTTAGTTTGAATGTTATATTATTATACATGCTTTAGTATAAAAAATAAATTTACAAAAAATTGGCTTGTGGCCCGATAGTGGCCCGTTTAGCCCGAAGCCCGTTAGGGCTGGCCCTATAAGGCTAGGGCCAGCCCGTTTAACATCTCTATCTTATAGGGAAGACTAATAATAACTTTGGTTTTGATTAATCGAATAACAAGAGGAAGATTAATTGAAATCATAACCGTGGAATCCATTCATCCACTTGATCTTTCAATCAAAATCTTTACTTTGTCTTTTTATGATAAAATATTGTCTTACTTTTAAAAAACAACCATCAATTTTTGATCGTCTAAATAAAAATAATAATATTACAATCTCAGTACTTAGTGGTGAAGCTAAAAATAAGGCGAACACGGAGGTCCAGGATGAGAATGTTGCTATTCTCACAGAACAAGTATCCATGATGTAGCAAACGACTCCTAGAGATCCTGCAGTTGTTGAAGAAGAGGCTAACTTCGTGGAACAACAAAGGAACTTCAACACAACTATAGAAATAATCAGACACACAATTATTATCATCTGTGGCTACAAAACCATGAGAACTTTTCATATGCTAATAACGAAAATATTGTTAGATAGATATTTTTATCAAGATTTTGATGATTTTGTTTAAATGATTTTTTACACCAAAACAATATTTTTAAATGTTGTCCAAATATTCCCAAATGATTTAAAATATTTTTACTAATTTTTGGAGTATTTTTTGAAGTTTATATTTGACAAAAAATTGGACAACACTTCTGTTTTGAGGCCAATCGGTCACCCTATAGGGCATCCGTACCTGGAAATGATTTTTGAAATAGAAACGAGAAGTTTGAAAATGTCCAGGAGGTCGACCGATCGAGCAAACGGTCGACCGATACCTGAAAGTATGATAACTGAAAACAGAGAAGTCTGGACTTGAAAATTTAGGGAGGAAGACCAATCCCCATAAGGGTCGACCAATGGCCGACCCTAGGACCGGCCGACCCCCACGGATCGGTCGACCCCTCCATCCCGCAGTCTAGATCGCACTATCTTCTTTTTAACGTTCGAAATTTATACATAGCGATCGGTCGCTATATATTTTTGACAAAGATTGAAACCGTTGAAATCCATTATGAGCAAGATTTACTTTATCAATTTTGTACATTATTTCTACATCTTTTGATCCTTTTTTGTAGACAAAGTGAAGAAGGAGGAGCCTATGTTTGTGAAGACTCTCCTATAAATAGAGGATGATTTGAAGACACAAGACACAACACACAAGCATACAATACAACAAGAAATCTGCAAAATTCCCAAAGCTTTCATTTTTACATTCTTTTGTAATAGCCTAAGTTCTTGCACTTGCACAATCTTGAGGTCTAGACTTTTTATTCTTGATTACACTTGCACTCAAAGTTTATATACTTCAATTATTGAGTTGTAATCTTGAATTTTTATATCATCCAAAACAAGATATCATTGTTAGTGTTCTTGTGGTAAGAACACACTTGGGTGATCTTAGGTGTTGAAGAGTGTGGTAACTGGTACTCTTCTTAAGTTTTGAAGGAAGATTGTGGTAATCTCCTTGAAGGTGTTGTAAGAAGATTGTGGTAATCTTCAAAGGTGGTATTGTAACAATTGTGGTAATTGTTAATAAAACTTTTTTCTTCTTGAAATCCACTTCGGATATACCGGGGTGATAGTAGATTAGGCCCTAGGTGGGTTGAACTATAAATCATCGAGTGTTTTTTATTTTCCGCATTTATATTCTTGTCATTTATTTGTTCATTCGAAAAAGAGGGCGATTTGAGAAAAATTGGCATAATCTATTCAACCCCCTTACCCCTATAGATTATTGTAGCCACTTGGACTAACAAGTGGTATCAAAGCCAAACTCTTTGGCAAGCTCGTTCCACATCGCGAGTAAAGAGGAAAGATCCATGGCTACGACCGAAATCTACCTCACCACCGGCGCCCCACCAACAAGCCACCACCATTCGACGCCAACAACTACGCATTTTGGAAAGACCTGTTAGATAAATGTTTTTATCAAGATTTTGATGATTTTGTTTTAATAAGATTTTATACCAAAACAATGTTTTTATATGTTGTCCAAATACTCCTAAATTATTTAAAATGTTTTTACTAATTTTTGGAGTATTTCTTAGAGTTTTTAATTTGATAAAAATTGGACAACACTTTTGATGGTTTTGTTTAAATTGGTTTTACACCAAAACTATGTTTATAAATGTTGTCTAAATACTCCCAAATGATTTAAAATGTTTTTACAAATTTTTTGGAGTATTTCTTGAAGTTTATTTTTGAATAAAATCGGACAACATTTCAAAGGGAGAGTCGGCCGTCGCCCAAAGTGGTCGGCCGATCGATACTGAAGATAAGAAACACGAAATAGAACTTACAGTCTTGAAAAAGAAGGAGGGGGGACCGGTCAAGGGTGGTCGACCGGTGTCGCACCCTAGGGCGACCGGTCGGCCGCACTCCCACCTCGACCGGTCGCACCCCCTGCAACCCCTACCCGGATCGCACTATTTTTTTCAAACGGTCGAAATCTTCAACAGGGCAACCGTCGCCCATGTTATTTTTTGACAAAAAATTCCAACCGTTAATCAGGATGACAAGAAGATTTGCTTTTCAATTTTGTACAATATTTCTACATCTTGTGATCTTCTTTTTGTAGACAAAAGTGAAGATAGAGGAGCCTATGTTGGTGAAGCTTCCTAAAATAGAGGATGAATTGAAGACACAAGATACAACAACACAAGCAAATACACAACAAGAAATCTGCAAATTTCAAGCTTTCATATTCAACACTCTTGTTGTATTTATAGCCTAAGTATTTCACTTTCACATCTTGAGGTCTAGGCTTTATTTCTTGATTACACTTGCACTCAAATTGTAATATTCATTATTGAGTTGTAATCGTGATTCTTGTCATCATTCAACACAAGACATCCTTGTGAGTATTCTTGTGGAAAGAATACACTTGGGTGATCTAGGTGATAGGTGTTTCAAGAGTGTGGTGCTCTTGGTGTTGAAGAATTTGGTATTCTTCAAGATTGAAGATTGTGGTGATCTTCAAAGGTGCCGTTGAAGGAAGATTGTGGTAATCTTCAAAGGGAGATTGTGGTAATCTCCAAAGGTGGTGTTGAAGAAGAGTGTGGTGCTCTTGAGGTGTTGTAAGTTGAATTTGTATTAATTGTGGTAATTAATAAAATTCTTTTTCTTTTTGAAATCCATCCCTGGATATCTTTGGAGTGGTAGAGGATTAGGCCTAGGTGGGTTGAACCTCTTTAAATCGACGCGTGTTGTTTACTTCCCGCACCTTTATTATTGTCTTGGCGTATTTGTTTTGAAAAAGAGGGCATAATCAAAAAGATGGAGATAATCTATTCACCCCCTCTAGATTATCGTAGCCGCTGGACTTACAAGTGGTATCGAGCCAAACTCTTTGGCAAACTCGTTCCACATTGCGAGTGAAGAGGAACGATCACCGGCTACGAATGAAGTCTACCTTACCGGCGCTCCACCACCAAGCCACCACTATTCGATTCCAAAAATTTTACATTTTGGAAAGAAAGAATGGAATGCTATTTACAAAAAGGTTGCGGGTTCGATATTTGGAACACGATCGTAAAATGAAGAATCCATTCCAATGATGAACACACCACACAAAGGCCTCAAAGAGCTCAATGATGAAGAAAAGAAAATCATCTCCTTAAATGGTAAAGCTCTTAATATTTTGTATTGTTCACTTACCATTTTGGAATATAATCATATTGTAGGTATTAAATCGGCACATGAAGTATGGAGAAAATTAGAAGAAGTATATGCAAATTAAAGGAGCCACTCAAAAGCATCTACTTCTCAAATGGATACAAACCCAACATGGGATGAGCTTCCTACAACTTCCGACGCGTCGATGAAAACGAGCGATGCCTTATGGGCTTCAAGAAGAAAACGAGGTAAGTTCAAAACCCTCCACTTCTTATGATAATGAATTACAAAATGATTATAGTGATTTGCAAAATGATTTTGATGAACTTCAAAATGAATTCCAAAGCTTACTTGTTAAATACAAAAATTGAAAAAGGAATTCAATATTTTGAAAATTGATAAGGATAATTTATTTTCCTCTTATGAATCACTTTCATGTGATCACACCACCACACTTGACAAGGTTAGAAACCTTGAAAAAAGAAAATAGTACTCTTGTTGAGGATATTAATTGCATGAAAAATGATTTATCAAAATCCAACTTGAGTACCGATAAAATGACCGATATTATTGATGTTCATAGTTTTGATAAATTGAAACAAGGACTTGATCATAAGCCTAATGTTGTTAATCACATGAAAAGGAATCAAGTCTATAAGCATGTTGGTCGGTGCTCCTATAATTATTACTTGCTTTTATTGCGGTAAAAAGGGTCACACTACGGTTAATACTTGTCGGGCTAGAAATAGCTCTAATTATTCTTGGAGACCTAAAAGTCTCAAAGCTAATTCAAAGGACCCAAACAATTGAGGGTACCACAAAACAATGTCATATTAGGTACTCGGCGGAATAATAATCGAGGAAAATACATACCGCCAAGAAGACATCAAATGACCATCTCATTTGATCAAAAAAGAAGACACCACCAAAATGAATTTCCAAGAAGGAAATATTATCAACAAAGGAAAAAATATAATCCTTGGAGATGGAGTAATCGGAGAATCCACCATCAACATGAAGATTTTCAAAGGGAAGATATCATCAACAATGGGAACGACACAACCCATGGAAATGGCGTAATTGGTAACCCGTATCTCCCCATTTAAATATGCATTTTATTTTATTATTATGCATGTTTTTATTTATGTCTTAATTGCAAATGAGTTTTCAAGTATTTATTTTTTAATTAAGGTCTTCAATATATATTTGTGTTTTTAAAATATTTTGAAAAGGAGACCTTGTATGATGATTTTATAAACTCTTGTGTTTTTCTTAGAACTTGTATGTTCATTATCTTTTATGAATTTTTAAAGCATAATATAATTGTGATATCTTTTATTGCTTTAGCCTACACTTCTATTACTATGTTTTTGGGCAAAATTTATTTTAAGAATTGTGTAGGATTTATATATCTTCATCAATGGTTATATACTCATAATGTGTTAAGAGGACCATAAACTATCGAGGTGCGCTTCTCATCGGTATTCATCTTATAGACTCGATATTATGTTTGCCATATACATATGTGCTTGAGTTTCAAGATATTTCATAATATTTCACATAAGTGCCATTAAGAGGATTTTTAGATTTTTCGAAAGGCACTATTCGATATGTGATTGCACATATTTGCTTTGTCAACTCTTGTTCAAATACTTCTTTTAAATGAGGTCTCAACTATATGCTATCGGTTTTTCAAATTTCAAAAGAGACCTTTTGTAGCTTTCTTAAGCTTATTTAAACTTGCATGATTTAGTAGACTCTTGATGATATTCTAAATGCATAGTATGTGTTTCTAGCTTCATGGTCTATATATATAGTGTCTATTTCTACGATGCTCTTATTCAAGATATTTTGTGATTGATGATTGATGCATGTTTTTACACTTGGATTATTCTTTCTTGCTTATATAAGCGATGCCGGTAATGAGTTTGTCAAGTTGTGTAGATGAGAAATGAAGTACTCTAAATATTGTTACCTCAAAATATTTGGAAGCAAATGTTCTATTATGAACACCTTAGATCAATTGGATGCCCTATGATGATAGTGATGAAGAAGACAAAAAGGGTATTCCTAAACAAACTCTATGACCAAGGCAACATTGGTCGAACTAAGACGAGGTTAGTAGCTCGAAGGTATTTTCAAGAAGAAGGTAATTGATTTTGGTGTAACATTTGCACTCATAGCACATTTTGTAGCTATTTGCATTTTACTTGCCCATTCTTGCTTTAAGAAAATTTCAAGCTTTACCAAATGGATGTTGAATCCAATTTTCAAAACGGTTTTATTCAAGTAGAAATCTATCGGGGTTTAAATTTTTCTAGGCCAAATGATCTTTATAAAAGGCCTTGTATGGTTTCAAACAAGTACCCCATGTATGGTATGATAGACTTAGCTATTTTTGCTAAATGATTTTACAAAAGGTAAAGTTGATACTACTCTCCTTGTTTTTTGAAAAAGGGCAAGATTGTTTGCTTGTGCATATTTATGAGAATATTTTTGGTGCTACTAATGAATATTTTGTGCAAGAGATTCTCCTAAGTTGATGTAGGTGAACTTGAGATGAACATGGTATCACATGATGGGGAGATCAAATTTCATCATTGGACTTCAAGTTAATCAATGCCAAGTAGATGGTTATATTTCAAAAGAACTCTTGAAGGAGTTAGGCATTGAAGAAGGAAGAATCATCTCAAAACTCTGGCTACCAATGAAGAGATTGACAAAGGTTGAGAAAGGTATATCGGCCGACAAATAAATTCAAGGTATGTTTTCTTCTCATAGACTCGAAATTTTATATGCCTTATGTCTATATGTTCGACTTCAAAAATTATCCCAATGAATCTCATTAAAGTGTTGTTAAAAGAAATTTTCAAATATTTGAAAGGCACTTCTTCTTATGACTTGTATATCCATAGTTTTTTTAAAACGTTCTTATTTTTCCTGGGATAACAAGTTCGGTGTTTACATTTATCAAAATATGGTTCGTCATAATCGAACTAAAACATATTGAGATTCGATATCTTTTTCTAAGGGATTGCATTTTTAACAAAAACTTGAGATGTGTTTAATTCCTTCTCAAGGATAACTCATGGGACTTTTTAATCATTTACACGTGAGTCTTTCACCTCATTTCGAGCTTGATTATGACATAATGTATATTGAATGAGGTCTATGTTTGCATTTTGCACGTTTTTAAAACTTAGGGGCGAAAATCGGATTTTGGATCAAACTTGGATTTTTCAAACAGAACTCAAGCAATGGTGGGCGATTGGGGCAAGGCCGACCGTCGCCCATGCCGTCGACCGTCGCCCGCCCGGACCGGTCGCCCTTGATGATTTTCCTTGTTAAAAACGTTATGTTTTCCGGACTTAGCCATTTTGGCTCTTTTGGGCCATGTTTCGTCCCCTTTGCCTAAATCACACAAATTTCACTTCAAATTTGTTTTCTTGCATATGTTTTATATTTTGGACTTCATTAAGCTCGATTATCATCATCATTGCTCATCTTTACCGAATAAATGGTAAGAATTCTACTCCATTTGCTCAATTGGGTTGAACCCTTGAGATTTTAACTTATTTGCAAAATTCTTGATGCTAATTTCATATGAATGTGATGAGCTTAATATTTATGATGTATTGAATGTTGTTTGAACTGAATTGGTGATGAAAATTTTTGGCTTAAACGAATCCTAAAGGCGTTATATTCTTCTAGTATTATTCGACGCACGCCAAGTGTTCGACGAAATGTTTCAATGAAAAATTCATCACCTACGTGATTCTCTCGATTTGAAAAGTCATATAAGTTTATAGAGATCATGTTTTATCAATCAAATGAGCTTTTGCAAGTCAATTGATCAACTTTTCCCTTTTACTTGGAATTTAAGCTTCAATTTTCAATAAGCTCGATAAATCGATAAATTTGCGCACTTTGATATGAATATATGATGTTTTTATCGTGCTAACATTCTTTTTGATGATTCCAAAGGGGGAGAAACAGGAAAAATGCTCATACGCTCAAAGAAGCGAAAATAAGCTTGCAAGAAAAGCTATAAGCTAGGGCTCTTGAAAGCTATAAGTCGTGAACAATGCTTAGTCCATTTGATGTAGTGTGGACTTTTATGCTTGACTAATGATGTTTTGTGACAGGGGAGCTTATAAGCTCATGGAATTCAAGCTTAAGTGTTGTGAAAGCTAAGCTTTTTAGCTTTTAGTTGTTGCTTGTATACTTGTTCTTTATATGCATGTTGATAGGGGCTTGTGCAAAAATGATTTTGAAAAATCTTTGCTCCTATCCTTGTGTGCTTGTACTTATGATGTATCTTGTTTGTAATTGATTGTTGTTTTAAGACCGGAAAATTTGTTTTGTTTTAAAATCGACCTTCTAAAAATTGTTTTGGTTTGTAATCATCAAAAAGGGGGAGTTTGTTAGATAAATGTTTTTATCAAGATTTTGATGATTTTGTTTTAATAAGATTTTATACCAAAACAATGTTTTTATATGTTGTCCAAATACTCTAAATTATTTAAAATGTTTTTACTAATTTTTTGGAGTATTTCTTAGAGTTTTTAATTTGATAAAAATTGGACAACACTTTTGATGGTTTTGTTTAAATTGGTTTTTACACCAAAACTATGTTTATAAATGTTGTCTAAATACTCCCAAATGATTTAAAATGTTTTTACTAATTTTTTGGAGTATTTCTTGAAGTTTATTTTTGAAAAAAATCGGACAACATTTCAAAGGGGAGGTTAGTTTAGGTCGCCCAAAGTGGTCGGCCGTGCACCAAGATAAGAAACACGAAAGAACTTACGAGTCTTGAAAAAGAGGGAGGGGGACCGGTCAAGGGTGAGGTCGGCCGGCACTCGCACAGGCGGCCGTCGCGCACCCACGGCCCTCGACCGCGCACCTGCAACCCCTACCTGGATCGCACTATTTTTTTCAAACGGTCGATATCTTCAACAGGGCAACCGGCCTATGATGATATTTTTGACAAACAAAATTCCAACCGTTGCAACTGTGATGAAAGATTTGCTTTTCAATTTTGTACAATATTTCTACATCTTGTGATCTTCTTTTTGTAGACAAAAGTGAAGATAGAGGAGCCTATGTTGGGAGCCTATGTTGGTGAAGCTTCCCTATAAATAGAGGATGAATTGAAGACACAAGATACAACAACACACGCAAATACACAACAAGAAATCTGCAAATTTCCAAGCTTTCATATTCAACACTCTTTGTTGTATTTATAGCCTAAGTATTTCACTTTCACATCTTGAGGTCTAGGATTTATTTCTTGATTACACTTGCACTCAAATTGTAATATTCATTATTGAGTTGTAATCTTGATTCTTGCCATCATTCAACACAAGACATCCTTGTGAGTATTATTGTGGAAAGAATACACTTGGGTGATCTAGGTGATAGGTGTTTCAAGAGTGTGGTGCTCTTGGTGTTGAAGAATTTGGTATTCTTCAAGATTGAAGATTGTGGTGATCTTCAAAGGTGCCGTTGAAGGAAGATTGTGGTAATCTTCAAAGGGAGATTGTGGTAATCTCCAAAGGTGGTGTTGAAGAAGAGTGTGGTGCTCTTGAGGTGTTGTAAGTTGAATTTGTATTAATTGTGGTAATTAATAAAATTCTTTTTTTCTTTTTGAAATCCATCCCTGATATCTTTGGTGGTAGAGGATTAGGCCCTAGGTGGGTTGAACCTCTTTAAATCGACGCGTGTTGTTTACTTCCCACCTTTATTATTGTCTTGGCGTATTTGTTTGAGAAAGAGGGCATAATCGAAAAGATGGAGATAATCGATTCACCCCCTCTAGATTATCGTAGCCGCTTGGACTTACAAGACCGTATAGAGTGCTTTCTACAAGGGTGCAAATTTGATATTTGGAATGTGGTCATTGAAGGAGTTGATCAACCAACCAAGAAATTGGAGGACGACACCTCGACTCCCAAAACTTTCGAGAAGTTCGATGAAAATGACAAGAAGGTTTTCTCTCTAAACGGTAAGACCTTAAATATTTTACATTGCTCGCTTATCGCCACCGGTATAATCGCATAAGAGGCATAATATCGGCACATGAAGTATGGGAAAAATTAGAAACCATCTATGAGGGCACAAAGAAAGTGAATCAAGCAACAAAAACAATGCTTGTGAAAGACATTGAAAATTTCAATAAGCATGATGGTGAAAGCATTTCGAAAATGGTGGAAAGGCAGACGACATTGCCAATCCTCTTGTGGATCTTGGGAAAGTCATCTCAAAGAAGACAAAGTGACCAAGGTATTGAACGCTCTTCCCGGCTCATGGTCCAAAAAAGTGACGGCTATCACGGAAGCACAAAATCTCGAAACACTCAAGTTCGATGAGCTCATTGAGAACCTCCTCATCTACGAAGTTTATCTCAAGGAGAGGAAAAATTCAAAATCATCCAACACTCAATCGGGTACGCAAAATATTCCTAAAGGTCTAGCATCTTCTTCTAATAATTCATATTATGATAATGATGAGGATAATGAAGAGACGGACGACTTGTCCGAAAATTTGAAAAATTTGTGAATAAAAATAAGGCAAGAAAACCGAGAGACAACTCGTGTTTTAAATGCGGAAAATCTGGGTATTTCATAGCCGGTTGCCCAAAACTCGAGGAGGAGGAACAAAAGAAGAAAAAGTCTTTTCCCAAAAAGAAGGCTTTAAATGCGGATGTCGACTTGGGATGAACTTCTTGCCACAACCGATGAAGAAGAAGAATCGAACATGGTCTTATGGCCATACACGAAAAAAACAACGAGGTTATAGGGGATATAACAACCATGGAGGATTCAAAATGACTCGTGGACAGCGGATGTTCATGCCATATACTGGAAAGAAAGAAATTTTTACCAACATCAAACTCCAAGAAGATGGTATGGTCATGTTCGCCAATGGCAAAGGAAGAATTCTTGGAAATGGAGAAATTGGTAACTCTTCTTTTTCTCTCTTAGTAATGTTATTTTAGTAGAAGGGCTTAAGTTTAATTTAATATGTGTTAGCCAACTTTGTGATTCAAATTATAATGTTGTTTTCAATAAAGAAAAATGCCTTATTTCCAAAAATGATAAAATTATTTGTGAAGCAAATAGAAAAGACATTCTTTACAAAATTTGTACAAGTGATTTGGTTAGTCAAAATGTTTCTTGTCTTGTCGCCAATAATGATTTAACTAGTTTATGGCATAGCGACTTGGACATGTTGGATACAAAATTTGCAAAATATTTACAAAAACCAACATGTAAAAGGACTACCCAAATTGAATTTTGAAAATCTTGGCTTATGACACTTGTCAAAAGAACAAATTAGTTAAGAGTAGTTTTAAGCCCAAAAATAAAATTTCCACAACCAAGCCTCTGCAACTTTTTCATTTAGATTTGTATGGTGATATTGTGCGGCAAGTCTAAGTGGAAAACATTACACTTTTGTTATAGTCGATGACTTTTCTAGATATAGTAGGGCTCTTTTTGTTGCAAATAAAAGCGATGCCATTAATGAGTTTGTTAAGTTGTGTAGACTTATTGAAAATGAAAAAGAAGATACCATAAAGTCTATTTGAAGTGATCGAGGTGGAGAATTTAGAGTCTTTTGTGAAACCAAGGGATATGGTCACAATGTTTCGGCTCCAAGGACACCTCAACAAAATGGAGTAGCCGAAAGGAAGAATCGGACACTTCAAGAAATGAGTCGGTCTATGCTCAATGAATTCTCACTTCCAAAATATTGTTGGCCGAAGCCGTAAGTACCATTTGCTATGTCATAAATGGAGTTTATATTCGTCCTAAAATGAATAAAACTCCATATGAGCTTTGGAAAGGAAGAACTCCAAATATTAGTTATTTCAAAATATTTGGATGCAAGTGTTTTATTTTGAATACTAAGGATCAATTAGACAAAATTGATCCTAAGGCTGATGAAGGAATATTTATGGGGTATTCAACAAAGAGCAAAGTATATCGGGTTTACAATAAGACTAGTATGGTTGTTGAAGAATCCATCCATGTAAAATTCAATGAAACATCGGGTGTTAAAAAGATACCAAATGATGATAGTGATGAAGAGGATGTTGTTGAACCAATTGTTCAAAATGATGCTAAAAATGATCAACCTTCAAGCTCAAATGTTCCTCAAGAAGACAAAGGTGATACTTCGGATCTTCCCGTAGCATTGAAATTTAAGGGAGATCACCCAAAAGATCTTATTATTGGTGATCCCCTTGATAAAGTAATGACTCGAGGAAAATTTACCGAGAAAGCTCTTATATCTCAAAAAGAGCCTAAAAATGCTAAGGAGGCTATTGAATATGAGGATTGGTTTTTAGAAATGTAAGAGGAGTTGAATCAATTTGAAAGAAATGATATTTGGGAATTGGTACCTTGTCCTCAATCTCAAAACAATTATTGGTACAAAATGGGTATTTGAAACAAGCTCGATGAACAAGGCAATATTGTTCAAACAAAGCAAGATTAGTAGCTCAAGGTTATTGTCAAGAAGAATGTATTGATTATGATGAAACATTTGCACCGTAGACGTTTAAAAGCTATTCGTATTTTACTTGCCTATTCTTGTTTCAAAAATATCAAGCTTTACCAAATTGATGTTAAATCCGCATTTTTAAATGGTTTTATTTAAGAAGAAGTCTATGTAAAACAACCTCCGGGGTTTGAAAAATTTTCTAGGCCTAATGATGTTTATAAACTTAAAAAGGCCTTGTATGGGTTAAAACAAGTACCCCGTGCATGGTATGATAGACTTAGCTCTTTTCTTTTCAAAATGGTTTTACAAGATGTAAAGTTGATACTACTCTCTTTGTATTTGAAAAAGGGTAAGATTGTTTACTTGTGCAAATTTATGTTGATGATATTATTTTTGGTGCCACTAATGAATCATTGTGCAAGAAATTTTCTAAGTTAATGCAAGGTGAATTTGAAATGAGCATGATGGGGGAGCTCAATTTCTTCCTTGGACTTCAAATTAAGCAATGCCAAGAAGGTATTTACATTTCACAATCAAAATATACAAAAGAGCTTCTAAATAAGTTCGGCATTGAAGAAGGAAGAACCGTCTCTACCCCAATGGCAACAAATGTCAAGATTGACAAAGATGAAAAATGCAAGTCGGTTGATGAATCCAAATATCGATGAATGATTGGTAGTTTACTTTATTTAACCACAAGTAGACCGGATATTCTTCATGTTGTATGCCTATGTGCTTGTTTTCAAAGCAATGCCAAAGAATCTCATATGAGTGCCATTAAAAGGATTTTTCGATATTTGAAAGACACTATTCAATATAGTTTATTTTATCCAAAGAATGAAAATTTTTCTCTTAAAGGTTATAGTGATTCGGATTATGCGGAAATATTGATGAACGTAAAAATACTTCCTGATCATGTCAATTTTTAGCGATTGCCTGGTTTATTGGTTTTCAAAGAAACAAAATTGTGTTTCACTTTCAACGGTCGGCGAATATATACTTCTCGTGGCCTTTTGTTGTACTCAATTGCTTTAGATGAAACAAACTTTAGCGGATTATAAATGTTCTTTTGAAAATGTTCCTATCTTTTGTGATAACATATCCGCTATAAATATTGCTCAAAACCTAGTTAATCATAACTGTACTAAACATATTAAGATTCGACATCATTTTCTAAGGGATTGTGTTTCAAAATGAAAAATTGAGATATCTTTTGTTCCATCTCAAGATCAATTAGCGGATATTTTTACAAACCCGCTATCTTCCGAGACTTTTGCCACAATACGAGCTCGGTTAGGCATAATGCATATTGAATAAGGCCTATGATTGCAATTTGCATGTTTTTAAAACTTAGGGGTGAAAAATCGAATTTTTGGTGCAAAATTCGGACAAAATGAATCGTGCTCGTGCACCCGGTCGGCCGATCGACTAGGTACAGGGCCACCGTCGCCTACACGTCGACCGTCACCCTCACGGTTTTCAGAGTTAAAAACGTTTATGTCCTTCTAAATGTCATTTTGGTTCTTTTCTTCCAAAATCGAACCCCTTCACATTTTTCACACACAATTCACTCAAAATGATTTTCATCTTATAAAATCTATATTTTTGAGTTTATATAACTTATATTTCATCATTATTATCCGACTTCTCCGATTAATTGGTGAGAATTTCTCCTTTTAATCTCAGTTGGGTTGAACCCTTGAAAATATGATCATATCTTGCTATTTTGATGGAATTTGTGTATTAGTGTGTTGTATATGATGATTATTGATGGATGATTGTTGTAATATTGTAATTGGTGATGAATGTTTTTAGCTTAAATGTAATACAAAGGCGTTATATATCTTTTGTTTTATTTGACGCACGCCAAGTGTTCGACAAAATGTTTCTATGAAAAATTCATCACCTACATGATTATCTTGATTTGAAAAGTCTTATAAGTTTATAGAGATCATGTTTTATCAATCCAATGAGCTTTTGCAAATCAAATGATCAACTTTTCCCTTTTATTTGGAATTTAAGCTTAAATGTTCAAAATGCTCGATAAATCGATTAAATTGCGTACTTTGATATGATTGTATGATATTTTTATCGTGCTAATATTCTTTTGATGATTTCAAAGGGGAGAAACAGGAAAACGCTCGTATGCTCAAAGAAGCGAAAATAAGCTCATAAGAAAAGCTATAAGCTAGGGCTCTTAAAAGCCAAAAGTCATGAATGATACTTAGTCCATTTGATGTATTATGGACTTTTATGCTTGACTAATGTTGTTTTTGTGACAGGGAGAGCTTATAAGCTCATGATATTCAAGCTTTTAGCTTGTAGTTGTTTGCTTCTACTTACTTTTGTTATGCATGTTTATAGGGGAGCTTGTGCAAAATGTTTTTGGAAAATCTTTGCTTATTTCCTTGTGTTATTTCTTAAGATAAATGTTGCTTAGAATGGATTGATGTTTTTTGACCGGAAAAATGTGTTTTATTTTAAAATCGATCTCCTAAAATTATTTTGGTTTGTAATCATAAAAAATGGGGAGTTTGTTAGATAAATATTTTTATCAAGATTTTGATAATTTTGTTTAAATGAGTTTTTACACCAAAACAATGTTTTTAAATGTTCTCCAAATATTCCCAAATGATTTAAAATATTTTTACTAATTTTTGGAGTATTTTTTGAAGTTTATATTTGACAAAAAATTGGACAACACTTCTGTTTTAAGCCAACCGGTCGTCCTATAGGGCATCCCGTACCTGTAAATGATTTTTGAAACAGAAACGAAAAGTTTGAAAAAGTCCAAGAGGTCGACCAGTCGAGCAAATGCTCGACCAAGAAAAGTATGAAAAACCGAAAAAACAGAGAAGTCTGGACTTGAAAATTTAGGGAGGGAGATCGGTCCCCATCATGAGGGCCGACCAGGCCGACCCTAGGGCGACTTGGCCGGATCCCCTCGGACCAATCGACCCCCTCCATCCTGTATGCGGATCGCACTATCTTCTTTTAACATTCGAAATTTATACATAGCAACCGGTCGCGCTATATATTTTTGATCACAGATTCAAACCGTTGGAAATCCATTATCGTAAGATTTACTTTATCAATTTTGTACATTATTTCTACATCTTGTGATCCTCTTTTTGTAGACAAAAGTGAAGAAGGAGAAGCCTATGTTTGTGAAGACTCCTATAAATAGAGGATGATTTAAAGACACAAGACACAACACACAATCATACAATACAACAAGAAATCTGCAAAATTCCCAAAGCTTTCATTTTTACATTCTTGTTGTAATAGCCTAAGTTCTTGCACTTGCACAATCTTGAGGTCTAGGCTTTTTATTCTTGATTACACTTGCACTCAAAGTTTGTATACTTCATTTATTGAGTTGTAATCTTGAATTTTTATATCATCCAAAACAGGATATTCTTATTAGTGTTCTTGTGGTAAGAACACACTTGGGTGATCTTAGGTGTTGAAGAGTGTGGTACTCTTCATAGGTGTTGAAGGAAGATTGTGGTAATCTCCTTGAAGGTGTTGTAAGAAGATTGTGGTAATCTTCAAATGTGGTGTTGTAACAATTATGGTAATTGTTAATAAAACTTTTTTTCTTTTTGAAATCCACTTCAGATATATCGGGGTGGTAGTATATTAGGCCTAGGTGGGTTGAACTACTATAAATCATTGAGTGTTGTTTATTTTCCACATTTACATTCTTGTCATTTATTTGGTCATTCGAAAAAGAGGGCAATTTGAGAAAAATCGGCATAAGCTATTCACCCCCTCTAGATTATTGTAGCCACTTGGACTAACAAATATTTTGCAGCCACTTGGGGTTTTAATATGGGTAATGAGGCAGAGCGGAGTCCAGTAATAAGAAAACATATGTGGAAGAGATGTTATCATCATTTATCGGAGAGGCTAGGGCTGTACTAAATAAGGATGAAGTGAAGGCAGACAAGATTGAGGAACATGTTACTCAAATTGAACACGAATATGAATGCGAGACAAATCTTTGGAAACACAAGTGTAGGTCCCAAGGGTGTGGTATAAGGTTTAAAAGGGGGTTGAATAAACCTTACTAAATTTTTGATTTTAGTCCTTTTAAATAGTTCAACGAGTTGACTAAATCGATTGTGTCCTAAGGGACATCTAAGTTTTCTATTCAACTAAGTTACCCACTCAACGCGGACTGATAGAGTCGATAGTATAACTCCTACCGCTTAAGTCAAATACTTAACTTGGTGATTTGGTTTTTAATAGCGTAAGACTTAACACCCTTTGATTGGTTTAAAGCTTGTTTTAAACACTTATTTTAGCACTTAGTTATTTATCACTTGGATAACAAATATTAACTAACATCATATATATAATAGATATGCGAGAAAGTAATCTTTGAAAGTAAATTGACACAAGTATTTTTATAGTGGTTCGAAGATGGGGTAATTCTTCTAGTCCACTCTTCTCCAACTCGTGGAGGAATCCACCAAGTAATATATCGATTTACAAAACGCTTATCGATCCTGGAGACAACCTTGATCACACAACCCACTTCTCTTGCGACTCACTTCTTTTACGAGGCGGATGCCTGCTATTACTGACTCACTTCTCGTGTTATTGGATTTTATCACGAAGCTCTCCAACAAACTTAAACCTTTGTTCGACCTTGAACCTCTCTACAATCCTTCAACTTGGAAAGTAGACCCATTTTGATCTTCAAATATTTTCCTCTTCAACTGATTGAAGTTATCTCTCCTTCACAGCTTGTGTTGGATCGAGTTTCTTCGAGTTTTAGACTTGAGGAATTTCTTGATAAGCTCTGAGAATTTGCAGGTTGATTGCTTGAATATTGCTTAAAAGACCAGTGTCATTCGTCGCCCTTTGTCAAATGCTTCCTCAGCCTTTTATAGTGCACATTTGAAATTTGTCCGTTGAAGAGATAAACTAGTTTCAAATGTCACTTTGTGTTTGTTGGCTTGTCTTGTCTGGTCTGCAACCCTTGTGATGTTGACCTTTCCTCCAATTAAATGGTATTTCAGCTTTGCAGGTTCTGACACAAAGTGCAATATTTCTCATTGGCTCATTCCTTTTGCACAATTTTGGGACAAACACTTTAAGATCTGACAGTTTGACATATTACTAGATCGAGTAATATTCTTGACTTTATTCAACGGATCTAAGACAGTTGTCTTGACTTGACTGTTGCCTTTACCCCAGGTGACTTGAGTCTGCTTCAATCATGAGATTACTCAACTATCACTTTAACCGACAAACTTAGCTTCTTGAGTTGACTTGACTGACACTTCTCACAGTGGTTCCTCAGTTGACTCTCCTTCAGTAGAGTCCTAGACTTCCCCTAGGCCATACTCACCGACACACAACAGAGTCTTCATTCCAAATCCATGATTGACTTCTTGTAATCTTGACTTAGCTGACTTAACTCAGCTCTTCCAGTTCTATCTATTACAATACATAATTAAAAGGAAAATGGGGGTGCCAACTTCCTAGTTTAAGTTTACATGGTATCATCAAAATCTAACAAATAAATTTCCTAACAACAAGTAGCCCAAATCGCTACTGCAATGGGAGACCAATATCAAAAAGGTAAATTCCTAAGCGATACTAAACTTATCCGAGATAATAATGCAATGACATTCGTCTGATGAATGGTACATAATATTAGGGCTCAAAGACTTCAAACGACATAGTTCAACGACAGTGATGCTAGAAATTTGACATCTAGTTGAAGACGTAAAACTTAGCATTTTCTGAGAGGCCACGCAAGTTATTTTTATTTTTATTTATTTCCATTTATTATTATTTTATTTTATTTTGATCGCCTTCA
This sequence comes from Rehmannia glutinosa, assembly GCA_016081115.2. NCBI lineage: Eukaryota > Viridiplantae > Streptophyta > Magnoliopsida > Lamiales > Orobanchaceae > Rehmannia > Rehmannia glutinosa. The sequence continues at coordinate 107,826 of JABTTQ020001702.1, read as the reverse complement.
TTTAATTTGATTCTAATTCAATTTTTATATTATTAACATAATTTTTAGTTTTATTTATTTGTGTGAGTTGTTGTGTAGGAGGTGTCACGGTAAATTTTCGATTTTCTAAAAAAGAAAGGGAAAATCATTTCACACGACCGTGTGAAGCTTTCACACGGACCATGCAACACATATCACAGAGACCAGATACATGAGCTAGCCGTGTGAGCTGCACACGGTCGTGTAGCTGGTCACAACGAGAATAGGGACGCCTAGGACCGCATGGTCCGACCGTGTGAAATGCACACGAGCCGTATGGTATGTCTGTCGAAATTGTCTTGCAGAAAATAAACTGTAACTCGTAAGATCATCATATATAAATTTTTGCCTAAATTTTTTGTGTTCCAAGTTGTTATCTCTCTCTCTCTCTCTCTCTCTCTCTCTATGAATGAAGCCAAGATCTCTTCCATTTAAAAAATATATTTTTATTTTGAAATTGTTTAAAAAAAAAATCAAAAAGAAAACTTGAGATAAATAAGGTGTATAATTGGATAATAATTTAACCCTAAACCAGCCCTTTCTCTCTCTTCCATTCTCTCTCGCCTTCTCTCTACATCCTCTCAACCACAAACACTATTTTTTCCCCATTCTTCCAACAAGGAGGATGGGGGAACAACTAAAATGCTCTAGTTCTTTGGTTTCTTGCGTTTTCTCCCGATTTGGGAGTGTATTTTTCTCCTTGTGGGACTTTAGTCTCTCTTAATGGGAGTGTTTGGTTTCCCTTTGTGGGAATTTATTTTTATTTTTGTTTTTATTTTTTTTTCGTTTGTTTTTGTTTCAGATCTGTCCATTTGGGTTTAAGATCTGGTCTTTTTGGATGCAGATCTGACCGATGAATTTCAAATATGGTGACTTCGGTGGTTGATAGACTGCAGAAGGTGGTTTCATAATGGTTTCATCGAAGAAAGACACGAGATGGAGTTGGATCTGAGTATTTTGATGATTGAAGGAAGGTTTTGTGACGGATTTGGAAGTACTAGCCATGTGATGGAGTTTTGGTTGTCTCTTGTAACAAAATTTTCATTTGTTTTTTTTCCAAGCCTTGTATTTTTCTTTTCATTTGGGATTGTGACCACCTTTTGTGAGTTTATCTTGCAATTTTCGGTCTTTCAGTTTGAATCTGGAAAATTGCTTTCCATGCGGACCGCTCTATGTAATCTTATGGATTGGGCTATTTAGCCTCTTTGTATGTTTTTTTCTTGATTATATATAAAACTATCGTTTCGGAAAAAAAAAAAAAAATAATAATTATCTGTCTTGCGGCGCTTCAAAGTACAACCAACACCTAAACTAACTTTAATTTTTAAATTATTAAAAAGTCTTAGAGCAAGTCTCTTGTGAGACGGTCTCACGGATCTAAATCAAGTGAGACGACCTGCTAAGGATCCGTCTTGAGAACATGAACCATGAAAATATGAACCATGAAGAATAAACCCGAAAAACAAAAATAAACGCAAAAAATAAAAAATAAACCCAAAAAAAACTAAAAATCCTAGAAACCCAAATCAATTTAAAATAAACCCAAGAAACAAAATAAGTCCTAAAAAATAAATATAAACCCTAAGAAAAATAAAATCAAAAAAAAAACTTTTAAAACTTTGTGTAAGTTCTCCGTCTAATGCAAGTTTTTGCCAAATTCTTATCATAGTTAATCCTTTTAAATTGTGAATGCACTTAACTACTTAGTGAAAAGTATTTATAAAAAAAAAAAGTGAAAAGGAATATCTTATAAAAAATGTTAATAAAACAATGGTCTAAATTCCACTTATATATCGATGATGAGAAAACCACACGTAAATTGTCCACTTTGTCGCATGCTGTTGCAAGTCATGTCATGTACTTCAAATAATTAAAAATAAAATAATCCAAATAGTACTTGCATCGTTGGTAATAAATTAAACGCTGATTTGACAAGACAAATATCTGATGACTTGGCAATCCATTAGCCGTAGGATTCATGAAATTTGGAATTATTTTGCCTGATGTCACACCACACTGATTGATTGATGGATTGGATTTTGCTCTGTTAATTGAGGACAAACATTTCTTTAGTTTTGGGTTTTAGTTTTATGAGACGTCAAATGGATGATAGCTGTTTGGCTCCCACAGAGAATAATTGCAGGAAATATTTGCCCTCTCAATTAGTATGATGTCAATTTTATATATTCGTATGTTATTTATTAGTTAAAATAATTTACTTCCTCTCCACAAATATAGTAAATAAAAAATAGAAAAAACAATGTTATATATCAGAATTAATTAGGTAAAACATAAAAGGGCTGCCTTTTGACGAGACAGATCTCCTTCCACAATTTTGTTTCACTACCTATTACACTGCAGGCACGATGCATGACAATATACAATTATGACATCATCACGTACAAGTGTCATATATCCAATACTGATGGATGCAAAGAAGTGAAATAGAATTGTGGAAAAGAAAATCTCAATCTACCTTTGACTCCCTACTTTGATCCCAAAAAAATAGGAAAAAACACTAAACCCTTCAAACTATACGGTTTTTTGCATTTTACCATATGAGCTAATTTTCTTTACACTTTACCATACATACTACCAAAATTTTACACTTTGCCATACAACAATGATCGCCGTTGGAATATTCTTAGAATATCCCTGAATCCTCCACGTGAGGGCAAAACCATCATTGCCAAAAATTCAAACAAAAGTTATTACATTTTACCATATGAACTTTGTTAAAAATTTCAATTTGCCATATGAACTTTACACAATTTCACTTTGCCATATCAATTAAAAAAACATAAACACTTATGGCATCCGTAGTGGGAGGTTTTGGAGAGGTTTGTGCAAAGAAAAACCTTATTAAAAACCTCACCACCATTGTGAAGCAAAGGTTTTTTTATTCCTAAAAAAGTGGTACCGTGTTTATATTCACGATCGCATCCTCGATTTTTTTTTAATAATAAAATGGCACAAGTGGGTTTGGATAAATAATTTAAATAATATTTATTATATATAAACTATGTATATAAATATAAATTGTATTTATTATATATAAAATATAATATAAATAAAATTATAAATATAAATGTAAATAATATTAAATATTAAATATGTATAAAAATATTTTTTTATAAATATATAAATTATGTATATTTATATAAATGTAATAATGGATATTATATAATATAAAATATAATAAATATGTGATATTATAGTGGGAGTGTAGGGTCCACAAAAAGTTGTTTAGAGGTTTTGGATTGTGGAGAGAAATGTAGGGTTTTTTTCTTGAGTTTTTTATGATGTGGACACCAGGGCTCCACCAAAAAGTGGGTTTGTAGAGGTTTTAGAAACTTGGCATTGGTGATGCCCTTATGTGCATATACATGTATTTCTCTTTTTCTTTTCAAATTTTTATTCATAAAAGAATAAATTTAATTAATATTTACCTGAATAAAATATACTATCAATGATATAATTAAGATTTAGGTTTACGGTTTAGGCGCGTATAGATCTCAATGATATCGGTTAGACATCTTTAAATTATTTTAGAGTTTAAATATTTTTTTATATGGAGTTCATCCCAATTTTCATATGTGATGTTGCTTTAGATATATACTTCTAAATCTTAGTTCAATCTTAGATTCATAAATTTGGGACGATCGATGTACCGAATATTGTACCAAAATAATCAAATTTTTGAAAAAAATATAATAAAATAAATAAATATTCTAATCATTATAATATATATTCATTATTTTATTAATCTTAGTATGAAAATAATATATTATAATTCAAAAATAAGTAATATATACGAGTATATATATATATATTATAAAAATAATTTTCATATTTGTTGAATTTTTTGTTTTGGTTCGACGCACTATATATGGTTTAAATTTATTTTTGTGATTTTTATTTATTAAATAAGATAAATAAATGCATATAGACATAACTTTTTAATTTTGTTTTTTAAAATCGATATGGCAAAAAAATTATGCAAAGTTCAGATGCAAAGTGAACTTTTAACAAAGTTCGATGGTAAAGTGCAACCACTTATGTTTGTATTTTAGGTAAAGACGGTTTTGCCCTCATGCGGAGGACGTGTGCGGAATATTCAAGAATATTCCATCGGCGATGACCGCTATAAGGCAAAGTGCAAAACTTATATAGTTAGTATGATAAACTCGTTAAAAATATTAGTTTGTATGGTAAAATACAAAAACGTATAATTTGTGGGGTTTAGTATTTTTCCTCCCCAAAATAAAATATTTTATTTATATGGTGGAATACTAAAATGACGAATAGTAATTAAATAGGCTTTCTAATTTTTCAATACAATTGATTTTTACTATAATAAGAGGGCTTCTATTGGGAAACTCAAATCATCTTATAAGATGTTTGAGAGTTTATAAGTTGTTAAATTTGTTTGGTAATTTTTCTTTTTTTAAAAAAAGGTCTTAGAAGTTCCCCGAAATAAGATGTTAGGAGCATAAACCGATTTTTAAAAAGGTGGAAATCCCAATCTTTTTCAAAATAAGATCTTATTTCAACAATCTCCTATAATTTAGACTATTTTAATTACAAGATTGTCATTACTAACATCTTAAAAGCTATGCCATCTTATTTTTTCTAAACACTTCAACAACTTATTTTTAAAGTAAGATCTAACATCTATAAGCTCTAAACATATCTTATAAAATGTAAGAACTTATAAGATCTTTTAAACAAGCTAACCAAAGTATTATTCGAGATAAGCTTAAGAACTTACATAATCTCGTCTACATAACAAAATACTTAGGTGAAATTCGCGATTAATTCATATATCATAACTATTTTTATAAATAGTAGGAAAACTGTTTGGTACCGCACAAAGCACGTTCATCACTTTCACACGATTTACCGCAATAGTGTGAAAATCCGAAACTTTGTTTGGTTGACACTTGACAGTTCAGTTTTTCCAGGTCCGAGTATGTATGTAAAATTCTGAAAAGTTACCACTTTATGGACTACTACTTCCGTGAATGAATTTTACAGCTAGTTTCCTACTTTCCATCTACTTTTGAGACAATTTTCATTTTTTCTCTAGGTTTTGAATTAAAAATATTTTTATTAGGTGTACTTTTTTTTAAAAAAATATTAAAGTATTTGGATGAAAGTTTATATATAGGACTGAAAATCATATCGGGAGAATTTTTTTATACACCATTTGAACAATTAAAACTCTTTTATATATACACTTATAAAAAAAAAAAAAAAAAACTATTTTCTACACTTTTTTAACCCAACCCCACATAACTCAACCACACCTTAGTTACCTTTTTTAACTTATTTGATTTCCTCCCCCCACTTTTTTTTTTAAAACAAAATTCTTTTCAAAATTTTTTTTTAAAAAAATAAACCCAACCCACCAGCCCCCATACGGGCCCCCACCCAAAAATCAACCCAAATACCCAAATTTTAAGTTTTTCGCCAAATGATACAATCTCCATTGCCACCAAACATACACCACCACAAAGCCCACCACCACAACGTCCCACCTCCACAACGCCCCACCTCACGACGCCCCACCACCATTTTCTTTACATGAGCAACAAGGCCCCACCACCACTAATCGATCGGGAAATGAAGAGTTGGTGTCGGAGTTGACGAGGTTCACACGAACAATAATGTCCCACCACCACTACCGAAAAATGCAAAGTGTTAATGTCGAATTGATGGAAGTAGTCGAAAATCGTGACCCTTTGCCTCAAGAACGGATGAGTCAAAATAAGTTATTTTTTTGGATTTTTGTTGTTTTGAGTTTTTATTGATGGATTTATTGGTTGAAATTGAGGTTTATGTGTTGAAAATTAAGGATTTTAGTTTCGATTTTGTTGTTATTGGTATGTATGAGTTGGAGAGTAATTCTGATTTAGGGTTTAGGACTTCACGATATGAATTGTTGAAATTCAATTCACGATAAAGGTTCACGTTCAATTCTTACGATGAACACCTTTTCAATGAATATCAACAAGAGAATGGATAATAATATAACCCCCGATATCTAAATCGGCCTTCACGCTTATCGTCACATGTCTCCATGAGGTCCGAAAAATAATTATCCCCATCTTGAATAGCTATTATCTCGTCTTCTCCGCCGACATATTCGATTCCTTGCCAATATCCACCATATCGAACTACCAAATTATGCCGTTCATCTATAAAAACAATAACAATTAATAAATAACAATCATCTAAATAATAGACATGTCTTTGAAAATGTTCGTAATCTCTACTATCATAATTTGCATTCACGGTACATATGAGTTCACAATATCATACTCAATCAAATCACGGTACATACATATGAGTTCACGATATAAATTCATAGTACATATGAGTTCACGATATAAATTCACTTCACGTATGGTAATCAATAATTTCACGGTACTATATACTTTTCACGGTATTTCATGACTTCACGACATTATATGCCGTCATGGTATTATATGTCTTCACGGTATACCACTGTGAATATATACCGTTAACCTAAAATGTGAACATATATCGTGAACTTCTCGCAAAGATATCCACAACATTAAAATAACCGTGAACCATATATCATACCGTGAACCGAGCGTTCTTTGATATCCATACCATGATGTTATATTTCAAGTCATATAGTGAGTATTTTCATCCAATAATTACCAAAAATTCATAAAAACGATATCAAACACGAACAACACTTACAACCAAAGAAGAATACTAAATAAAGTTAAAATAAGCATATAATGTATAAAAATTTGAAGTGCGATGATACAAGTCCACATATAAGTATATAGAATACATACCTAAATCAATCTCTGGGCATAAACAGAGGAGATGTGAGAAGGATAAAGAAAAAAAAATAATTTGAAAATGCCACTTGAATATTGTTGGTTGGGCAATAAATTCCCCGTAATGAGAGTAGATATTGAGCAATTAATTCCAATGTTGGAGACATGTTGAAGGCAGCTTACAGTCCTTATTTTTGTGATTTTATTTATTTATTTATTTTGAAGGAATAAAGTGTATTGTGTGTTGAAGAGAGAGGAAGAGAGAGGATTGGGGTTAACCATGGGGTTGGGTTAAAATAAGAGTAGAAATATAAAAACACACTCTTTTGGTGTAGAAATGAATTTGTTATGAAAACATGATTAAAAAAAGAATATTTTATCACTAACTTGTGTATATTGAGCAATTATCACATTCATGAATATGTGTTTGGTTATCCTGTTTTCATCGAAAATTGGAATTGTTTTTTATGCTTTCAAAATTATAAATTTTATGTGATAATAATATTTCAATACACAAGTGATAACTTCTAGATTCTATTATTATTATTATTATTATTATTATTATTATTATTATTATTATTATTATTATTCTTTATATACCAAAAACTAAATTATAAATAAAAATATTTTTCACTTAATTTGATGCAAGTCTCACTGTCTTTTCTATATCACAACCATACCCGTGCCTTTACCTTGAGGCCACTGAGTCAAAAAAGACTCAGCCCAAAAAATAGAATAAATTTAGGGGCCCATAAAATTGTAATGTTATATATATATATATATATATATATATATATATATATATAATGTTGTATATATTGTAATTTATCTTGACCATTGATTTACTATTAGGATGGTGTAGATTTAGTTCTATGGACTAACCTAAGAGGGTGGTCTCACAGATCCTCTCCCTAAGTAAGTATACAACAGAAGGGATAAAATAGGAATCCAAGAAATTAAATATAGTAACCGCTTCCTAAAAATTTGGGACGTGATTTTTATTGATCACGTTCCCATAATCAAACGATTCACCTTTCTTTTCTCTCTCTTCCCATTCGAACTTACAAATTATTCAAATATGGCAACAAAATCGTGCAACAATTAATGAAAAGTATACAATTACACTAAACTAACTATACATTAAAACATTACTAATTAAGTATACATAAATAATTAACTAAGTATACAATTACACTAAACTACATGTATATTAAAACTTTACTAAGTATACAGAAACATTTAACTAAGTATACAATTACGTTGAACTACCTATACATTAAAATAATACTAAGTATACAATTACACTGAATTACTTATATAACTAAGTATACAATTCCATTGAACTAAGTATACAAATTCACAGAACTAAGTATTCAAATTCACTAAACTACTTACTAAACTACTTATATAACTAAGAATATGATTCCACCGAATGGGCGTTAGGAAATTTATCTTGTAGATTTTGATGATACCATGTAAAACTTAAACTAAAAAGTTGGCACCCCATTTTCCTTGTAATTTGTATTGTAATAGATAGGGTTAGAAAAGCCGAGTCAAGTCATCTATGCCTAAAAATACAAGAAGTCGTCTCAAGTGAAGACTTCATTGCAAGACAACCGAGTATGGCATGGAAGAAAAATCACGAACTCGATCAAGAACTATCACCGTGAATAGAGTCATCAAGTCAACTCAAGAGGCCAAGTCTCAAGTTGAAGTGACAGATGAGTCATCCAAGGATTGGAAGCTAACTCAAGTCACCTAGGAATAAAAGACTACAAAGTCAAGACAATCAATGACATCCGTTCATAAAATTCAAGAATGTTACTCGAGAATGGTAACTCATAAAAGTTGTCGAGAGATAAAGTGTTAGTTCGATTGTGTGCAAAAAAGAACAAACCAATGGGAAGACTCGCTCAAGTGTCAAAAACACCGCAATGCCGCAAAGCATTAAATACGAGGAAATGTCAACATCAAGAATCGCAACAAGACAAGCCAACAAACTCGAGTAACTTTTTGAAATTAGCCTATCTCTTCAATGGGTAAAATTTGAAAGTTCACTATAAAATGCTTGAGAAATTCATTAAGAAAAGGCAACCTTGACTACCCGAACTACGAAATATTCTCAAGCATATTCAAGCAAATCCTCAAGCCCAAATTCAAGCAAATCGATCCAACACAAGTCATGTGAAGGAAAGACAACTTCAAACTGATGATGAGGAAACTTTTGAAGAATCTAAAGGGGTCTACTTTCCAAGGAGGATTGTAGAAAGGTTCAAGGTCGAAACAATATCAAGTTATTGGAGGGCTTCGTGATCAAATCCAAGAGCTTGAGAAACTGAAATGGAGTAGCTAGCAAATTTGCCCTCGTGAAGAAGGTCGAGTCGCAAGAGAAGTCAATCGTGTGATCAAGCTATTTCTGATCGTTCATCGCTTTGTAAACCGATCCGCTGCTTAGTGGATTCCTCCGGGAGTTGGAGAAGAGAGGAGTAGAAGAATTACCTCATCTTCGAATCTCTATAAAAATTAATCACATTTATTTTTAGTACATTTACATTTCGCATACTTACATCATATACGCCGATAAACTCATATTTGTTGTCCAACTGATTAATAACCAAGTGCTAAAATCAAGTGTTAAAACAAGTTTAAAACAATTCAAAAGGTGTTAAGTCTTCCACGATAAAACCAATACAACCAAGTTAAAGTACAGGTTAAACAACTGAGTTATTCTATCAACAAATTCTATCGAAATCATTGAGTGGCTAAATCTATTTGAATAACCAACTTAGTTGTCCTCAAGGACACAATTGTTTGAGTTAACTTTGTAATAATCTTAAAACGACTAAAATCAAAAAAATTGATAATATTTATTCAACCCCCTTCTAAACCTTACTCACACCCCTTGGGACCTACTAGTGGTTTCGTGAGCGGTTGGTTCATTGAGCCTTCCGCACTCACTACAAGAAATTGGAGTTTTTCCCACACATAAATACCCACTCATAAAAATGTGTATATCTAGCCACACATAATTTTGATATGTGTGGATAATAAATTAAGCCACTCTAATTTTGTTATGTACATTTATTATGTGTCGCTAATAATTATTAGTAACATTAAAATGTAGAGGAAAAATCCCTCCAGTTTTAGAGTTTGGCGATATTTTATTTTTTTATGGTGCTTTGATGTGTATGTTTTATTTTTTACAAATATCCACACATAATTGAAAATGTTATATATGTGTGGCTAATTATACATATTTTACTTACACCTATTCATAATCAAAAAAATAGTGTGACTATATATGTAATTATAATATTTTTTTATTTTAAAAGATGATATGGCAAATTAATAGAAGAAAAGGAGGAACAGGAGGATAAAGGGTCGGAAAAAATAATAATCAGTTGAAACTGATAGAACATTTTGAAAAAAAAATCGACTGCATAAGTGAGTTGGCCTTAATTGTATTTATAGGCAGAGGATTATGATGTAAGGCGAAAGAGAGTAGATTGTATGAAAAAAAAAAAGGAGAAAAGAGATGTGATAAGAATAAGAGGTGATTGGGGGTGCATATTTGATTTGAATGAGAATAGTTGATTGAGAAAAAGATGTGCTTACCAATCTATACGCTTGAGTTTGAGTCACTTTCTCCATATTTCCCTACCTTAACCAAAGAGCCTTCATTACAACCAAAAGCAAAGTCCCTTTTGATTTATGAATTGCATAATAGAGCGGTGGAGATGTGAGACGATTTGCAAGTCTATGGTAATTCTTCAACATTGACATGATTTGAGCGAATATACGTCCCTTATTATTCTAGAGAGGAGAGTATACACTTTATCCATGAGAGGCGTGATTTGAAGTATTTACCATGGTTTTAATTGACTTGTGCTCTATGTTAGATATTCGAAACTTGGTTGATTTGTTGCTTGGCGTCTAGGGATAAATGACATGAATTGTGATGCGTTGTTCTTGAGTTGCTCTTCATTACCCCATTTGTGTTTTGTATTGTTTATAAAGTGTTGATCGGATCACAACAGCTTTAAGTTTGGGGGTTTGATTGATATGTGTTTTGCATGTATTTTGGGCTTAATTGTAGCTAGAATCGGTTGTTACGCATGCATTACATGAATAAAAAGGGATTTATTTCTGTTTTGTGGAAAAGATATTACGTTTTGCTCATTTTGTAGAAATTTGTTGATAGTTGTAGCATTTTGACAATAATTCAGCATTGCGGTAAAGAATCGCCGATACTTGAAGTAACGTATGAAGTTTGGAGTTGAATCGGGAAGAAGTCGACGAACCGGAGAAAACGGAAGGAAACGAACAAGTATCAAGTCCATCAAAAAGCCGGGCAGGCGGTGTGCGTCCTAGCACGACCCGTCGCTAATCCAAGATCGAGACTCGAGCCACGGTATGACACACACGGCTGGTCATCGTGATGCGCACGCGCCCGTCGCCCTTCAAAAAAGTTGAATTCTGCGGCGCACCTAGACAGATCAAGGCGTGCGCTAGGCGCACGACCCGTGGCTGTCTGTAAGGAAAAATAGAGTTTGACATTTGAACTAGGTCCGACCCGAACGAAGTACAAATAGAGATGGGGTGGCCATAAACAATGACACACCGATTTTTGCCCTGAAAGCACGTGAAAAGAGCAACTTTCCACCGGAGAATTGGAGAGATTGATCGAGGTCGCAACCACACGCTTGATGATTGAAGATAGATCGAGAGATCATCAACATCCCCGAGTTTACTCTTTCCATCGTATCATTTACTTTCAATTAGTTAGATATGAACTTGAATAATTTGTCTATGGATTATTTATTTTCTATGTCTAGCTAAACTTGTTATGATTCCTGGTTTGGGAGTAGGTTAATTTGTCTACGGATTATTTGTCTATGGATTATTTATTTTCTATGTCTAGCTAAACTTGTTATGAACTTGAAGTTACTTGTTTTCCAACCCTATTCGAGTACTTTGTTTTAATTCTTGTTTTATCAAAAAGCTATTGGTTTAACTTGCTATGATGTATTGATTCATAATTCGAAAGATGAGTTTCAATACTAGATTTGTGAGTACTTGACATGAATATTTGCAAGATTGAGAAGTCTGTGAATATTTGTGAGGATATTTAATCTTTTGTGCTTTTGGGAGTTGGATATCTCATGTTGAGTAGAGATGCTAGCATAGATATTCCAATCAACGTTTTTACATGCATCTCGAGAGAAATGGTAAATTACTTTTGTGATTGTTCTATAGGGAAGAATACGAATAACTTTGGTTTGATTAATCTGATAATAAAAGGGGATATTAACTGAAACCATAGCCCTGGAATCCATTCATCTCCTTGATCTTTCAATCAATCTTTACTTTGTCTTTTTATGCTAAATTCTTGTCTTAGTTTTACAAAACCAAATCACTCAATTCCGATCGTCTGGATAAAAATAAAGTTATTCTAATCCCAAACTTAGTATATTAATTTATTAGTCCCTGTGGATTCGACCTTGCTAACCTATTCTATAAATTGCACCGTACACTTGCGGTGGAGCTAAAAATAAGGCGAACAATTCAAAATCGAGTTCGTACATAAACGAGTGTAACGTGTCGAGTGACCTACAACTGTTTGTGTGGAGTACTTCAATTCAAAGATCTTTTAGGAGTTAATAATAGTTGCAACGTATGGGGAGATCTACAATTGTTATTAATCAATTGTTTATGCACCACCCGGGAGAGGGAATAAACTAATTTAGGAATTGAACCCGTAAAAACACATGTATTGGTTTTGATAAGAATTAAATGGATTTAATATTGAAGATGCATATTAAGATTATTTGCATAGGGTTACTTTCATATTTGTTGAAAAGACTTGCGGAGTTCGGGTTTTCATAAACTTACATCTTTTATTTTTATTTGTTTAGATTAGATAATAATTTCTTGATTTTCGGTCGCTTCAATAAAATTGGAATATGATGTTATTATACCCTAATGGTGTGTATTCAATCTTTGGGGAGTACGACCTTACTTGCCATTATTCTATAAACTACGATGTACACTTGCAGTATAGTGAAAAGAATTTCTCGACCAATTATATATGTTCGAGTTTAAAATTTTAGATTTAAATATATATAATATTTAATTTTTTGACTTGTAGTCCGATAGTGGCTCGTTTAGCCCGAAACCTGCTAGGCACGTTAGAGTTATATTCCAATGTTGTCGGACCGTGTAATAGAGGCCCGTTTAGCCCGAAGGCCGTTAGGGGTGGTCCCAAACCGCTAGGATCAACCCGATTAACATGTATATCTCCAATATTTCTGTAATTACATTTCATTAGACAACATCTTCAAAAATTTCGATTTTTTCACATATTTATAATATTAAAAAAATGCCTTAAAATTGGAATCGAATTATAGTCTAGTAGTTAAAGACTCTCGTGCTCATGCTCAAAGTCCGGGGTTCGAATCCACCAACCCCTCCCTACCATTACTTGTACTTAACAAAAGGCCTTAAAAGTTACAATAAATGAGGCCATGAGAAACCACCAACAACTATAAGAAAACAACATTTAGATTGTTTGTCCATGAAACCACCAACCAAAGAATATTTATATTCAATACATCCCTCATCCTCAGGTCAATGGTTCAAAATAAATGTAAAGATTTGATCATTTGAAGAGCCTTCCAGAAATTGCAATGGCCAAGTTGTCAGTGAAGACGATGAGCATTAATTAAAGTAAAAGGTTCTTTAATGAAGAGAGAGCTTTTAACTTCCTTTCAAGGCAACATCAGAGTACTCATTGACTCGTGCTTCACTTGTATTTATTTCTCATAATGAGCCCAAAATGCCCGGCCAAGAAAAATATTGCAATATTGTCTTCAAATGAACCCCACTGTCTTGGTAATTGAAAGCCACAGCACAGGACTCCATATTTAGTCCAATCCTCAAGATCCATTTGTTCATTTTTATACACTCTTTAAAAGCACACCTACCCATAAACCAAACCCCATTTTTGTAACTTAAAAAATACCACAATTTCCACTCTAATTTGCAGTTCCAAAGATAACAAACATTAAGAAAAGGATAATTAATACTACTTTTAGGAAAAGCAACCCCCACCACATACCAATCCTTCTATACACGATTACAAACTTTGAAGGATTAATTACAAAATATACCCGAAATTTAGTCTATTTACAGAAAGACCCCACTATCTTTCAAAATTACAATTTTTTAAGGAAATACAAACCTTCTTGTCCTTGTAATGTCTTTAAGGGAAATTTGTAATTTTGAAAGATAATTAAGCTTTTATGTAATTAGGTCAAAATTCAAGGGATGATTTTGTAATTATCCCAACTTTGAGAACACATCACATTGAAGTAAAAAGTAAAACCCAAAACCCACCACTAAATAAAATACATAAGGGCAAAAGAGAAAATCAACACAAAACACCCAATTAAAGACTGAAAGCTAAGAACATTCCCATGTCTACTAAGAAATCACCCCTCAAATGCTTAGAAGATCTGGTGGTGGTGGTGAAGTAGGAGACTCTAAACTGGTTGTTGGAGGAGGCGAGGTGGCAGCGGCCGAATCTCCCACCTTGCCACCAGGCGGCTTGGGAAGTTCGGTTAGAATCTGAACCACTTCGCGCATTGTGGGCCGTTCGACTGCCTGTTCTTCCACACAAAGCATTGCGACGTAGAAAACATGCATCACTTCATGAAGTGGGACGGTCGGGAGTCTCGGGTCGAGTACCTTGAGTACGCCTTCTTTAATGCCGTCCGTCATTTTCCGAACCCATTGGACGATATCAACAACACCATCGCCAAACTCTCCGACCGGCTTTCTGCGGTGACAAGTTCTAAGAGAACTACACCGGCTGTATACATCGCTCTTTTCATCGACCTTGAGGGTGTACGCATATTCTGCGGAAAGAGATGATAATTAATCAATCAAACTTAACAAACATTAATATGTGCGGGTTAATTATACTAAACCCCTTAACTATACGAGTTATTGCACTTTGCCCCCTTAACATTTTCGGGACATGAACTTAACATTTTTTGTACTCTTTACTTCCTCTACAGGGTATCGTGTGAGGAAAACACTAAGTTCAGGGGGTAAAGTATAATTTATACTAAATGTATTGGGTAAGTACAGACAGATGATGAATGAAATTAATCAGATAGAAACTCAAGTGTATGAGTAAAGTTGTTAGCTATGGATATGCTATTCAATCTGAAGTTTCTACCCAATAAGTACCAAAGTCGTCTCACTATCATTTTCATGCTGACCACATTTAATAAGAAACGCCTATCATTGGTGTTCATTTCCAACTAATATCCAATGGTAGTTGAATGCTAATAACAAAAGGGAAGTGCTAAATGGTCATATTATGGATGTCCATAAAGTAGGTAGATTATTTTTAATTAATATTTAATAATGCTTAAGGAAATGAAATGATTGTACAACCCTTAAACCATTGTAGCTCTAAATACACATATAAATGGTGCCACTTTATTTTCCCTTGAGCCCACATTCTTGAGATCGAGAATCAATGTGATAGTTTTCAATGCAAAAGTTAATAATAATTTTTCAATTGGGTAAATCTAAATTTCGAAATTCGTTTTCATAAACTCAAACTCAATTTTAACTTTGATTATAGCATAGACTAAGATAATCATTTAATAATATTTAATATATTCTTATGTGAATTATATTTATACTTATATTTATTTTACATAAAATTAAAATATAGTATTTTATATTATATTAAATTATAACTTATCATTAAAAATAAGTATTTAATAATAATCAGTCTACTGATATATGTAATTAACCTTCTTATTTTGTCTTTTATATAATATTCACATAATAATAATAATAATAATAATTAATTTTTGAAAGATTTAACTTAATTTATGTATATAATATTGAAATAAAGTATTGTTTCAAGTATTAAACACATAGTTACAAAGCGTGTACTAAGTGTTTTTACTTAAATAATATAACATATTTTAATGACACTTCAAATTGCATGGAAATTGAAAAATGTGTGATGCCGGGATGTTTAAATAATGATACACTTTTTTAAAAAAATAATAAATAACTCGGGACGCCATACCTAAAAGTAGGGAAAGACTAGAGCAATGTTTTTCTTAATTTTTATTTTTTAATATTTTAGTAATATTAATCTATGAATATTAATATATGCCAATTTTTGTAGATTTTTACCCTTTATTTTGTCTATTTATTGTATACGAGACTTTAGTTAGTTTACTTATAGCATTAACATAACTTAAGGTTTTATAAATAAAATATATTGATTATTTATTTGTTAATTTTTAACTTATTGCTATTAATTCTATTATATATATATATAAGTGATACATAACCAATTGCTAAAAAGTGTTAATTCTATTATTTATTTGTCTTGGGTTTGATGCTTTTTTATTATATTTTAACAAAAAGTGTTACGTTAGACTTATATGTAATATTTTATAATTATACTTTTACAAGATTATTACAATAAACACTTAAAAAGTGTCACTAAAGCTATTAAAAGTGATACCGTAGACTATAGGTAGCACGGACAGATGTATTACGATAAAAAGTACTACCTATTGTCTATAGTAACATTTTATGGCTATTATGTAATATTTTTGGGTGTTACCTTATGTCACTTATGTTGTAGTCATATTGCATTACAACTTAATGCATATTTTACGTGGATCAGTAATTTGTTAAGAAAATTTGATCACCATAGTATACTCAACAAGAAATGAGCAAATTACAAATTAGGTATTTTTAGTTTCACATAAAAATAAATATAAAATCAAAAAGTATTACATGTTTATTAATAAAATATTATTTTTTTGCTCAAAGATATTAATTGTCTTAAAATTATTATCGTTTTCTCAAAAGGTATTACCACACTATTTTTGGCGGAGAATTAACCTTTTATTGACCCATGATTTTCTGTTGACTTGACCGACTGACCCATTTCACGGATAAAGATCCGTGAGATGGACTTATCACTTATGTAAGTCTTTGTCATATATTAAAGTAAAAACGAACAATTATTGAACATTGTTCAATGCTTCAATTTGGAAGACGAGTAAAATATGTTTGGACTAGAATATTTGGATTTGTTTTAATACATTAAATGCATGAAACTAATGTATATTGGCGAAAACTTGCGTGAGACGGTCTCACGGATTTAGATCCGTGAGAGACGGAGCCCTTACACAAAGTTTTATAGGTTTTTTTTTTCAGATTTTATTTTTCTAGGGTTTATATTTGTTTTTTTAGGGTTTATTTTGTTTCTTGGGTTTGTTTTTAATTGATTTAGGTTTTTAGGATTTTTAGTTTTTTTAGGGTTTATTTTTTATTTGTTGGGTTTATTTTTGTTTTTCGAGTTTATTCTTCATGGTTCATGTTTTTAGGGTTTATTTTTGTTTCTTCATGGTTCATTATTATTTTTAAATTTATTTTCATGGTTCATGTTCTCAAGACGGAGCCACTTAGGGAGGTCCGTCTCACGGATTTAGATCCGTGAGACCGTCTAACAGGAGACTTGCTCATGTATATTAGAATGTTTGGATTTTTTTGTTTTTAAATATCTTCATTCTTTAAAAATATTTTCTCAAAATAAATTCATATATTTTTGTTACTTTTTTTTTTATATATCGAGATGTCAATAGAATAAGTGAAAATCCAATTTGATTGTCGGAGTGGCCAAATTATACCTGGCATTAGAGAATCTGAAAACTTAATTTAGCATTTAACTAATTTATTAGTGTTTGTTTGATTTTCATTTATATGATATTTTAAATTCCAATATTCCTACTAAAGATATTTTTATGTGTATTGATTTTTGGATGAAAATTCAAAAAAATTATGGGAAAGATTATAAACTTTTAAAAATTAATTTGACTTGATTCACGTATTGATTGCTAAAAGGGACAATGCATATGAAAAGCTCTTGTACATCCGAAATATATGTTTCTTATTCAAGTATTAATCCATCAATTAATTTGTTAAACAAATTATTTTCTTGAAAAGGTAAAAAGAATAATTTAATGAAGAGAGAGAAATTTGAATCTCAAATTCTAAATAGTGGAGTTATTGGTATTTAGGTGGGAAGGGTAGAGTAGTCAAATAAAATATTAAATTACTATATCACCCTTCTCATTAATAAGAGAAATGATGAATTTGTCTTTATGGCCAGCCATATTATGGCCATTTAGATTTATCCATAACGAAAATGCGATACTATTTATATTAAAATTCAAACTCAGCACCTTAATTGGTAAGTACGCATGCAATTCAATTCAAAATGCGATACTATTTATTCTAATAACAAATGAATTGCTACTAGATCATTATCTCCAAAAACATCAGATTTAAAATAATCAACAAATTGCAAAATCGAAATAGAGATTCAAAATTACCTGGAGCAATATATCCATAAGAACCAGCAATAGCTGACATGCACTCCGATGTCCCTGAATCTTGCAAGAACTTCGCGAGTCCAAAATCAGCAACATGAGCTTCAAAACCCGAATCCAAGAGAATATTGTTCGATTTAACATCACGATGAACGATCAACGGTGAGCAATCATGATGAAGATAACAAAGACCCTTTGCAGACTCCACAGCAATCTTATACCTAGTATCCCAATGCAAATGGCCTCCTTTCTTGCCATGAAGCATCTCCCCTAAACTACCATTAGGCATATATTCATAAACCAAAAGATTCGTCTCATGATTCGAACAAAAACCCAATAATCTAACAATGTGCCTATGCCTAATCCTACCCAGAGTCTGTATCTCAGCATTAAACCCGTGATCATGCGAAGAGCCTCTGCTCATAACCGCAATCTTTTCACCGCCACTTGTTCGCCACTCGGCATGATCCCCTTGTAAACAATACCAGCACCTCCTTTTCCAATAATATTATCCTCTTTAAGACTATCAAGAACATCATCACAGGTAAAATCCAATCTTTGGAAAGCGGTAAGCTTCCAAGCACGAGCGTCGCTAGCTTTTTTCAGCGATCGCGCTTTAATAATCGCGAAACAGCAAAGACAATCGAACAAACTAACAATCCGATTACGAGCAAAAGTTTCATTGAAGGAGTGAAAGTGCTTTTCTCATGTGGCTTTTCAGCCCCATTGGCAATGCCCTCTTTGCAAGGCCCCAAATATGGGCCGCATAGATTGGGATTGCCTAAAAACGAAGTGTAATTGAAATAACTGAACTGACCACTCCCAGGAACTAAACCGGAAAAATTGTTATACGAAAAATCAACAGAAGTTAAACTCTGCATTGCAGAAATTGTAGAAGGAATGCTACCCACCAAATTATTTCTTGATAAATTCAAGTAGTTTAAAATCCTCATACCAGTGATCTCTGCCGGAATTTCACCGGAGAGATGATTCCGGCTGAGATCGACAAACGTCAACAGCTTACACCGGCTTATCTCCGGCGCAATGGGGCCTGAGAATTCGTTGTGACTGAAATCCAGCTTTGACAGCTGCTGTAATTTGCCTATTTCAGCTGGAATCCTCCCGGAAAACTTATTTCCGTCCAGCAAAAGCTTCTGAACACCGGCGAAATTCCCAATACTCGGCGGCAAAGGCCCGGTTAGATGATTGTTGGAAAGACTAATTTGCCCCAGAGTTGTCGACAATCCATCTGTCTCAGGAAAAGCACCAGATAGAAGATTGTCTTGAAGCTCAACTTGAGTTAGCTTCGGCAACCTCAATAGCCCTCTTGGAATTGATCCGTTTAGATAATTTTCGCCCATTCGGACCCGACTCAGAGAATCGCACTGACCCAGTGATTCTGGAATCGGGCCGAATAGGAAGTTCCCCAGAGTGATTAATGTGTGAAGATGATTACCGTTACAGAGATTTGGGGGTAAATTTCCTGTCAATTTGTTGGAACTAACGTCTACTTCCTGCAATTTTCCGTTGGTACCTAAACTTTGAGGAATGCTTCCAGTAAAGTTGTTTTCCCATAACTGTAACACCTGCAACTCCGGCAACTCGCCAATAAAGTCCGGGATTGAGCCGGTAAACTTGTTTCTGAAAAGATTTAAGAGAGTTATGTTTTTAAGTTGGGTGAATGAGGGCGGTATTTCACCGGAAAGCATGTTGTTCGACAGATCCAGTGATTTCAAGCTCTTCAAGTTGCCGAGCTCCGGTGTTAAACCTCCCGAGAGTCCATTCACTTGGAGGAACAGAGTGTCGAGATTTTGCAATTTCCCGATTTCTGCAGGAATCTCGCCGGTGAGACCGCAGTTTGCTGCATCGAACCGCACCAGATTTGACAGATTTCCGATCTCCTTCGGTATTCCACCGGAGAATGTGTTGTAGTACCCAATATAAAGCTCCTTGAGTTGAGTTATGTTTCCGATCTCCGGCGGAATGGCTCCGGTGAGTTCATTTCCCGAAACGGCCAGGTATTCGAGATTAGGGAATGAGCCAAACTCCGGGGGGATTTCACCTGAGAAGAAGTTCCCGCCAAGATGCAAATGGCGGAGACTGGTGAGCAAATACGCTTGTGAAGGGAAGTCTCCGGTCATGTTATTGTTGTAAAGGTCGAGAACTTGGAGGTTTTTGAGGCGGTAGAGTTGTGTGGGGAAACTGAGGTTGAACGCATTGTTGGAGAGGTTGAGATACCGAATGTTGGGGATGTCGGAGATTTGGGGAGGGACGGGGCCAGAGAGGGAGTTACCGGCGGCGGAGAAGTTGACGAGAAAACGGAGGTGGCCCACGTCAGGTGACAGAATGCCGGTGAGACTGAGTTCCGAGATGTCGATAGCCGTCACGTGCCGCCGGTAGGGATCGCACGTGACTCCCCGCCACGTGCAGTGGTTGGTGGTGGCGTTCCACGACGCCAGGGCGGACTGCGGGTCATCGGTGATGGCGGCTTTTATGGATAGCAACGCGCGGTATTCCGGCATCCGGTTCGGCCTTGCGGCGGCGGAACGGCGATGGTGGAGATGGAAAATGAGGAAGAGAAGTAGGAGGAAACGCATTTTCCGTGTTTCCAGCTTTCCCTCGGTTTTTGTGTGTGTGTGTGTGGTGTGTGTTTTTCCCTACTACTGAGTGTAGCTTTTTGATTTGGAGAGGAGGAGAAAGAAGGAAAGTGAAACTGAAATGAAGAGGGGAAAAAGTGTGAGCCCAAATTCTTTTCTTTTTTTTTTTTTCTTTAAATTTTTCTAATATCTTTTTTTTTTTTCTTTGGATAACTTAGCTTGGAGAAGTAGATTCTATCTTGGGAAATCGCACTGACCGACCAATATTATTGGTAGAGTACGACTTACAACTAAGTCCTCCAACCGCGAAAAATTGATCTCCCTTCCGAATCCAAATTTCACACGAACGATATTTAATATAAGTTCCTCTTAGGGGTGTCAATTTCGGACCGACACCTAACCTCATATGAAATTAATGGGTATGAATGCGAAACTTCACAAATCATAGGTCCGAGTCGAAATCGGGTCGAACCCGAATAACTCCGCCAATTAAACATGTTGAGTTCGGGATAACCTACTATGACACATTTAACCTGTTCAAATCGTTTGTGAATTTAAAATAAAACTATGTAAATAATCAATTGTAGGAAGAAACAAAAAACAAGACATGTTTTTAAAACATAATTGTTAAAACCTTCTTAATTATGCATGTTATTATTAATTTGCATGTTTTTTGTATGTTGTCATCAAAATATGATCGATATTATGTTATTTATGCAATTATCTTTTTATTTTGTATGTTGTGAATTGTGATATTTTTATTGATTAAATAGAATGTCATTGTTGTTGATTTAAAAAAATTTATTCAAATTGAAACTATTAAATGTACATAAAAATAATTTTATTAAACGGTATGTCGGGTTTGTGTTACTCCGAATGAATGTGCGGTCCGGTCCTGGTCAAGATTCGACACAAAAATTTAAAGGGTTAGGTCAAGGTTAGCTTATTTTGACTCGCGGACCCGGATTAAACCCGAACCCAACCCAAATTGACACCACTAGTTCCTACCATGTCCTTTACAAGTACAAAATACCCCTATCTCCTTTTTAAAAAAGGATGAACCTCATCCCGATGGCCACTATTGTTCTTGCCAGAACTTGGAGGATCTAAAGTGCGGGTTATGCCTCAACTAGTCAGTCCCCTTGGGCTTTCATCAAGACGAGTCACCACACAAGAAGTTCTCCTCCGCCCTGTAAATCGTTACCAGAGGGATTCGAATAACCACACTGTGGGTGCCAGCAAACAGACATCACGTCACCCAAAGGTCCTTTACAAGTTGAGCTATGCCCGGGGGCCTATATCCCTTTTTCGCTTTTTGCTTTCTGGTTTTGGGTGTTGAGGGTTGTTTGGGTATTGGAGTTTGGGAATCGGGAAAATAGGAAAAGGGAATCAAAAAACAGAAGAATTTGAATATTTGGTTGTAAAAATGTACGTATACCGTAGGAATCAGGGAAGATTTGAAAGGCCCCAATATTATTTATCTTTTAAAAAGTTTGTCAAGGGGAATAATCTTTTTCGGTGTCTTAAAAGTGTCATATTTTTGTAGTTTTGTTTTCGGATAAATGGGCTATTCTGACAACATTTAGATGGATTTGCTTGCTTTTTCTGCCCGGAAAAGAGAAAGTGAAGCATGGGAATTTTCCCTTTTTCGTCACTAAGCGAATTAGCAAGTTTATGTTTCTCAAAAAAAAAAAAAAAAAAAAAAATTAGTAAGTTTATGGGTTATCCAAACGGAGTGTACAGGTTGCATTTGCAATCAATTTTTCTTTTTTATAGTATAGATAAATCAAGGTATAAATGAATGGAATTGATATGAACCATTATTGTTGAAATTGTATGATTTTATGCAGCTCGAAAAAAATAAATTGAAGTTAAATGACTTTTATTTCAATCGAATATGATTGGAGTGAATAGTTTGATCATTTTACACTTAATTATTCTTTTCACAACTTATTACATGTGGTCTAAACAACAAATGAACAACATTGAAGCGAGTTTTTATAAAGTTAGTGTCGGATAGTTTGATTTTGTTTATGAACCATATGATATCAATATGTAAAAGTATGTTAAAGTAATTTCTCATTCGTATGAAGGTTAACGTCGAGAATGCATCCTGGCGTAACTTTGTCACTTTGATTATTTTTGTGAATTTTTAGTGTTAACTAATTTTAGATAATTAATTGATGCTATAAACTCCATACCACACACACCACATAGTGAGATAAAGTTCATTGATGATGATGATGACGACTTACTATACGAGCAAATTTCCAAACAACAAATGAACAACGCACCGATAAAAATAAACAAATGAGCAACGGTAAAGCGAGCTTTTATAAAGTTAGTATCGGACGAGTTTGATTTGGTTATGAACAAATCGATATCAATATATAAAAATATGTTAAAAGTAAAATGAGAAAGAAAACAAAGAAATAATTTTTGAGAAACACATACAAATAATATAAATAAAGCACTATTCCAAAAAATGCTAATAAATATTTAGTTGCTCAAGCATAGTGTTAATTTTATATAGAGTAGTTGTATTTTATAAAGAATTCTGATAATTTATTGCAAACAATATAAGTAATGATTCATTGCAATTATTCCACGGCCTACCTAAACTCCCATGCGCCATGTATACCAAACAGATATATATCATATAATTTAAGTTTCATGGTTCATTGTAAACCAATGAAAATATTATAAAGGGCATTGGCTACTTTGTCAAAATTAGATATTGGAAGTTAATCATTTTGCATGGTCCCAAGATTTTTGAATTATTAATTGCAAATTATAATTAGAATAAAACAAGATGCTTTAATTTTATAAAACGTCCGAATTCAACATATATATTTTTAAACATGTTTTAGTAATAAAGCGAATCATTTCTATATTTAATATTTGTTTTAATAATCTATATATATATATAATAGCAGAAGTCCGAAACTTTTATTTTCCCGCTCTTTTTGCTTATTATATTAGGAAAAAGTTGTAAACATTATAAATGGTAATTATTATAAATTTTTATATTAGGAAAATATTATAAGAAAAGATTGTAAATGATATTCCTATTTTGTATGTATATAAATTAGGAAATATCATAAATGATATTCTATTTTATATGTATAAAAATTAGAAAATTTTATTCTTGGTATTCCTACTTTATACCAAAAGTGAATCTATAGTATCAATTCTATCTATATATAATATATAGATTTTAAAAATTATAAATAATATTTCACTATAATTGATATTAGTATACATCAGTTCTTCTTAAATATATATATAACAATGATTTGTTGATTCCATATATTATATCTTCATCAAATATATTGTTTATTTGTTTCAATGGTATCGATGCAATTTTGTACAATATAATATTAATTAATCAAATTTTAAATACTAATGACTATTCAACTTTCCTAAATTATTTAATAATAGTTAAAATAGACGAGTTATGATTTTATGTATCTCTCACTATTAAATTAATAATTGATTTTTTGTTCAGAGATTTTTTTGGCAGCTTATTAATTATATTGAATCCTCTTATATTTATACTACTTAAATTGCATTAGAAAAACACTTTGATATTGTTGAATGTTGATCCTAAATTCGAAGCATAACCACCAAATATGACTTCATCTTCACGTTCCCCTCTATTTCTGTTTTCATCAAGTGTCCCACCAACATCGACAGTATTATAAACAATATTGTAGATTTGTACGGACAATATTTGGTGAGTTTCTTTTTTTGATTATTCGTGATAGTTTTGTTGTATTTCTTTTTAAGTTGTTTTTTGTATAATTTGTTTTTTTTTATTATTCCTCATACTAACATATTTTCTGTCAACATATTTTGTGGCAATATTTTTTGTGTCAACATATATTTTTTGTTCATGTATATAAACTTTTATCCCCACCAACATTGTTTTTTTCGTTATTAGTTTTACAGTTTTAATTCGGCAATTATTGTTTTGTTTTGATTCGGCAATAAACTTCTACATACTTATTGTAATGACTTCTTATATTGTTCAATTAGAACATTCATTACAAACGTAATTACATTAAATTTTTGTGTCGATCTTCCATTCGATTAATGATCAATTTAATGGTCTTACACCATTAAATTTTGACCTTTATAATGTGAACAGACTCAAATTAAAAGTTAACTATGGATTCAGTGTTCACATCAAGATTTGAGTCAATTTTTATTGTGATCGAGACATGAAACAGTTCATTAATTTGCGATTGACTATAATGAAGCGAGAAAATTTATATTCAAATAGGTATATTTTATTTGTTTTTATTATTTTGTCACATGACTCGGAACTTAATAGAGCCATTCATTACGAATCGATGGGTGATAAGGTATTAATTTTACATTGTTGATTAGATCTTTAATGCATTTCTTTTCTTTTATTTGAAATTTTTATAGATAGCAAATTAATGACATAGTATTTTAGCAAGATCATCTTAATTTATCCATGGAAGAAGTTTCTTCTCCGACAAATTCAAAATAAAGAATATTAACACTTTTCTGGATCTTGATGATGGTAATAATGATAAAAGAAAACTTGAGGCGAAATTCTCCGATCACAGGCTACGTGAAGAAAACTAAGGCGGTTATCAAGAAGGAAATTACTTGACAAATGTATGATTTTGAACTACTTATAGACTTTATTTATATTTGAATGTTTTTATGTCACTTTTTAATGGAGTGTTTCTATGAACAATATATTATTTTTAATGAAATATTTGTTTCTTATATCATGTTTTAGAATAAATATCTGAATATTTGTTTTGTATTGGTTCAATTGCAATTAGTATAATTTTGTTAAGTTAGCATTTGTTTTTAGAATATACTTTTACTATATGTTTAGCACAAAACTAAAATGAGATTATAATTTTTGAATAAAAAGTCCAATAACTTTTGGATAAGAAAGAGTCATATATCTTTTTTAATAAACAAGTCTATTCAAAACCAAATTGACATCAACTTGTATCAAAAGAGGTTACTCGAATGGTGAAGCTTAAAAGCCATAATACAAGGAAAACATTAAATACCAACTTATTGTTAATAAATAGTTTCATTACAAATTAATAATGTAAAATACTAATACACGTGCAACGCACGGGGATTACTAGTCTTGTATCATACTAATAGTTACATATTTTTCTATTTACTTCCAGTCCATATGTGTGTGTGTGTGTATAATTTTGCCTAGATAATGTAATTTTAACATTCTTCACACAAATATTCTTCCTTTTTATTCTCGATCTAGTTGGGATATTAAGATGCAATTAGTTATTTAAACTATTGCAAAAACTTATGTGAGACGGTGAAAATCTGTGAGGTGGTGATATTTTTGGTGTAAAAAGTGATACTTGTCTAAATACATTTAAATTAGTGTATTTACTTTGAGTATCATTTTTTACACTAAAAGTATCACTTGTTACACTAAAAGTATCACCATCTTGCGGTCTCATGGTCTCACACCATCTCACAAGAGACCTGGCGATAAATTATATATTTTGTCAAAGTTTTTCTAGTCTGATATTATGAACTTAAAAGCTAACAAATTGTTTCCAAATCAAAAATCAATCACTATAGTCCCAAAAAATAGGCTAATTTAACAGTTTATTGCAAATACCCCACAAAATAACATTTGTGGTGTATTTGTGGGAGAGTAGATGTTAATAAAACAAGTATGCTCCGTTGTTGGCGTTATACCAAATATTTTTTTTAACAGACGCTGGTTTGACCAACACCTACTTAAAATTTGCAGATCATAATAGGTTTTGACCATTGCAAGAATCGCGCCTACAAGGAAAAAGATTAAACCGGCGGCATTTGCAACACACAAATATAATTTTGTGGGTATTTATAATAATCCGTTAAATTAGTCTAAAAATATTAGTAGCTTTGGGTTTCCATATTTCCCCCCAATTGCAAATTACACGTTGATTGGTGTGACTATAGCTTGATCAAGCTTGCAAATGTGGACTACCAAATACTTGAGTTTCCAATAAGCATATCGTTTTTCATTCTTTGATTAACATCCACATGTAACTTAATTAAAAGATCATTATGCATGTTGTACTGTTGGGAAAATTAGGTTGGTGTATACCGAATGGGCGATAACAATTGAAAGAGTAAATAAAAAAAATCGAGACGTCGAGGCAAAGAGTTGGACTCTTTCTCTTTAAGACGAGATTGCCCGCTCACTCACGGTCAACTTACGAATACGGCAATCGTCTCCCAAGATACAACGACGAACTACTTGCGATAGTTGCACTACAAATCGCAAGTACAACGAACAATTTGATGCTCTTAAACTCTCTTTTACAATGCAGAAGTATAAAGTAAAATTCGATTTTGATGTGATGAAATGAATCCTGGGGGCTGGTTTATATAGAGCTCCTGGTGCCTCTTCAGACTGGGTGCAACCCCTGGTCCGGATCGGTTTGACCGTTAGATCGCACTTCCGTGGTTAACAATCGCGATCCGATGGTCTGATCGCATCTGTTTGAAGGATCACACCTTTGGTATACACCTTTGCACACCGGGACGCGTCCGATCATGGTGCCCGTCGTGAACAGACGCGTCAATCGGCGCCACGTGTCGCCACTGCGATTCTGCTTAAGTCATCGCCACCCGAGCTGCCCTGCCACATCACCGAGCCACTGGACTGAATCCTGGTTTGATTTTCCAAAACTTTAAGGTTCCTCAAAGCTCCTCGTGACGATGCGTACGTGCAAAGTGCAAAGTGCGCCTCGAAAGCGCCCAATGCGACTATGTGCGACGTGCACGAGCCCGAGCCCGGCTCCGGCTCCAGCTCGGACGGTGCTCCGCACCATCCTCGGTGCCTTTTGAACTAGCCAAAGGCTAGTCAAAATTGACTTAGTTCACTAGGGTGTACCATAAGGAGTTCCACTTGATACTCCTTATTAGTGGTGAAGCTCTTTATTAACTAGTCAAACATTTAATATGTTTTCTATGTGGGATATGGCTTTCTATATTCCCACCCTTTTATATTCCATATATAAAAGCATTTTAAGTGGCCAACTTTATGCATTTATTTCTCATTCACCCGATATTGGTTTTGAGAAATTCAAAATGTTAAACTCATCTACCCGCGGTGTAGATGACGTTTATCTCATTTATTTCATACTTAGAATAAATGACCTCACTTAAATAATTGGTCAAAATCGGGTCAAACCCCAATTTATCAAACCAATTCCAACAATCCCCCACATGAATGAATAATAAATGCATATGAGAATGCAGACGCTAAGAGAGTTCAAACGGAAAGCTATTACATCTGGAGAGGTAGCTTGTGGCTTTGAACCTTCCTTAGTGGAATGCTATCGGATTACTAAGTTTGCATGATGACACGATATCTTGAATTGTTCGATTGTTTATGTAAACCAAAACAACAACATCCACACAACATCTTTCCTAACATCATTTGGTTCTCACAGTTGTGTCCATTTTGGCCCTGGACAACATCTTGGATTCATAAGTGTTTTGTCGAAGCGGCCCGTCTTCACACTTATATAGGTGATCTCCTATTAAGAGTATCCTGCCATACTCCACTTCTTTAAAGTATAGGAACCATTAAAAGTTTATAACTTAACCTCACCACATTCAGCAGGTTTCTCCACTTGGATAGGAATGAGCTGTAATATGCTCCAAGTGTTTATCTGAATATTCATAACTTAGTTGTCCCATTGAACCAAGATCTTGGGATCTCCAATTCACAAGGTTGGGTTACCGCTATGAACATTCTTATTTTGTGGATTTTAAGCCCATTCATTTCGATAAGCAGTATACTTGATCTCTATTCAAACCTTTAGTTAATGGATCCGCTAAGTTTTCTTTCGATTTCACGTAATCGATTGTAATAACCCCATTTGAGATCAACTACCTAACGGTGTTATGTCTTCGATGTATATGTCGAGACTTACCGTTGTACATGCTATTTTGAGCCCTTTCTATAGTCGATGACTATCACAATGTATCATGATTGCAGACCGACTTAGGACAAGAATATCCTCTAAAAAGTTGCGAAGCCATTCCGCTTCTTCACCAACTTTATCCAATGCTATAAACTCTGATTCCATCGTGGATCGAGCTATACACGTTTGTTTAGAGGATTTTCATGACACCGCTCCACCACCAATGGTAAAAATATAACCACTAGTGGACTTAGAGTCTTTTGAGTGGATATCCATTAGTATCATTGTATCCTTCTAATACGTTGGATATCTCGAGTAATGTAATCCATAATTCAAGGTGAGTCTTAGATACCTAAGAACCCTTATCAATGCCTTCCAATGGTCATTTCCGGGATTACTCGTAAATCTACTCGATTTATTAATCACTGAGTAGGCAATATCCGGGCGTGTGCGATTTGTTACATACATTAGGCGCCAATGATCCGAGAATATTCTAGTTGAGATACGGCTCGCCTTGATTTTTAGCTAAATGTAAGCTTAAATCAACAGCGTTTTAGCCGAGCAATTGTCATAAACATTGAACTTTCAAATCTTTGTCTCATATAATGAGATCTGTAAAAAAGTCCATCGATGTTTTAGAAATCTTAATTCCCGAATAACATCTCGCTATACCCATATCTTTCATATCAAAATGTTTGATTAACATTTTCTTAGTATTCATGATTATATCATGATTACTACCCATAATTAACATGTCGTCAACATACGATGATGCACAATTACATAAGCATTAGGTGTGTCTTTAATGTAAACACATTTATCACACTCGTTAATTTTGAAACCATTCGACAAAGATAGTTCTCACAAATTTCTCGTGCCATTGTTTCGGAGCTTGCTTAAGGCCATACAATGACTTAATGAGTTTGCACACCTTCTTCTCCTCGTCCAGGAGCAACAAACCCTTCGGTTGTTCCATGTAGATTTCTCTTCTAATTCACCATTTAGAAAAGTTTGTTTTCACATCCATTTGGTGTATCTCAAGGTTATGCAATGCTTGCGCAATAGCAATGAGAACTCTAATAGATGTGATTCTTATCACCAGTGAATACGTATCAAAGAAATCATGGCCTTCTCTTTGTTTAAATCCCTTAGCTACTAACTTGGCCTTGTACTTATCAATAGTTCCATCAGCTTTATATTTCCTTTTAAGGATCCACTTGCATCCTAAAGGCTTATTTCCTGGTGGGAGATCTACCAACTCCCAAGTATGATTTTGCATAATGGAATCTATCTCACTGTCAATAGCTTCTTTCCAGAATGGAGCTTCTCGACTGGACAATGCTTCACCAATTGTCCTTGGTTCATTTTCTAACACATATGTTAGAAAATCTGGACCAAAAGACTTAGTAGTTTTGGCCCTTTTACTGCGTCTTGGTGCTTCATCACTTTGATGATCACCATCGGTAGTATCACGTGTTCTTTTGCTAGAACTAGCTTCTTTCCTTTCTTGACAAGGAAACACATCTTCGAAAAATACAACATTCCTTGACTCAATAATTGTACCTTCTGTACACTGAATTCTTGATTTGTGCACTAAAAATCGATATGCACTCTTTGTTATTTGCATATCCAATGAAAATGAAATCAATTGTTTTAGGCCCTATCTTGACTTGTTTTGGCTTAAGTATTTCTACTTTAGCCAAGCACCCCCACACTTTCAGGTATTTGTAGGAAGGTTTTCGACCTTTCCATAACTCATGCGGAGTTTTATCTTTATTTTTGTGTGGCATTTTGTTAAGAATGTGGTTTGCCGAGAGAATTGCTTCCCCCACAAATTCCGAGGTAAACCAGAATTTATCAACAAAGCATTCATCATCTCCCTTAGAGTTCGGTTTTGCGTTCAAAGAATACCGTTTGATTGTGGTGAATAAGGAGTCATGCGTTTGATGAATAATAACCAGAATCGAGCAAAATTCATCAAAAAGAGCTCCATATTCTCCGCCTCTATCACTTCGAATTATCTTAATTCGTTTGCTAAGTTGATTTTCAACCTCATTCTTATAGCTTTTAAAAGCTTCTAAGGCCTCATCTTTACTTCTTAAAAGATATACATAACAGTATCTTGTGCAATCATCGATAAAAGTAATAAAATACTTTTTCCCACCTCTAGTTTGCACAAACTTTAAATTACATATATCACTATGAATTAACTCTTGAGGTTCTGTTTCTCTTTCCACCGAGTGGAATGGTGTTTTGGCTATTTTTGCCTCAACACAGATTTCACACTTGTGATGTGAATCTATTTTAAAATTAGGTAGTAACTCCAAATTTACTAACCTTTTTCAAAGTGTTAAAATTCACATGTCCTAATCTAACATGCCATAAATTTGAACACTCAAGCAAATAAGAAGAAGCATTAATTTTATTGCTTTAAACGCGTTTGAGTACATTCATTACATTCATCTTGAACGATCCATTATCTAAGTACCCTTCCCTATGAATCGTCCATTTTTCATAAGTACAAACTTTTGAGCCTCAAATACTAATCTAAACCCTGTCTTGACCAACAACGATCTTGACACTAAGTTCTTCCGAATGTCTGGAACATGAAGGACATCAACAAGGGTCAGCTCCTTGCTCGAGGTCATCTTCAGCACCACCTTGCCGATATCGACAATTTCGGATGTTGCATGATTCCCCATGTATAGCTTCCTTCCGTTGATAGGAGTATACGTTGAGAACATGTCTTTGTCGGAGCATATGTGGCGTATAAAGACTGTGTCCACCCACCATTCTCTCGGGTTCTCCACCATGCAAAGACTTGTTGCCTTCATACACAACAACCGAGAGATCAAGCTCGGACATATCAATTGGTACGATTTGTCCTCGGTCACATGCACCTGGTTCCGATTGGACTTTTTAGGAAGACGACAATCTTTAGCCTTGTGATTCGGCTTTCCACGCTTGAAGCATTCCTTTGAACTTTTTAGCCTTCCATTGTTTGATTATTTCCGGATGTTTTCTCTTCTTGCTAGCATTGGGCTCCATCAAGTTTGCCTTTGCCTCCATATGAAGCTTGCGGACTTAATCTCGGACTTGTGATTGTCTTCTTGAATTCGCAAATCGACAATTAAGTCTTCAAGCCCCATCTCCTTCCGCTTATGCTTCGGGTAATTTTTAAAATCCTTCCATAGAGGCGTAGCTTCTCGATAATAGCAGACTACTTGAAAGGATTCACTCACAACCATCCTTTTTACAATTATAACGTGCGAGAATGAGTTGGATTTCTTGGACCAGGCTGATCACCATCTTAGTGCCAACCATCTTGAACTCAAGAATTTGCCGACAACAAATTTCTTTGTGTTCCGCATCTTCCGTTTTGTACTTTTTCTCTAAAGAGCTCCACAACTCTTTAGCGATCTTTACCAAACAATACACATTATACAATGTGTTTGTCGATCCGTTAGTATGTAGTTAAAGACAGAAATCGCTTTGACTCAAGCATCGAACGCCATCCTCTTCTCCTCCTTATCTGTCTCCTCTTCCCCCCACAAATTGGGGCATCTAAGTAAGGAAGCGAGCAAGGTTCGAGTCGTAAGATAGAACAACATTTTCTTTGCCATCTTTTTGAAGTCCGAACCCCCAAACTTCTCGGGTTTCTCTTCCGGTCTTTGGTCTTGTGATAGAATCAAGACGTCGAAGCCATTTGGTACACACAAAAAATCTCATCTTAAACTGTTGGGAAAATCAGGTTGGTGTATACCGAATGGCTGATAACAGTTGAGCAGAGTAACGGTAAAAATTGAGACGTCGAGGCAAGAGTTGGACTCTTTCTCTTTAAGACGAGATTGCCCCGCTCACGGTGCTTACGGAATACGACAATCGTCTCCCAAGATACAACGACGAACTACTTGCGATAGTTGCACTACAAATCGCAAGTACATCGGACAATTTGATGCTCTCAAACTCTCTTTTACAATGCAATAATATAAAGTAAAATTCGATTTTGATGTGATGAAATGAATCCTGGGGGATGGTTTATATACGACTCACGGTGCCTCCTCGACTGGGTGCAACCCCGGTCCGGATCGTCTTGGCCGTCGACGAATCGCGCCCTGTGGTTAACGATTCGCGTCGATGGTCTGATCGCATCTGTCTGAAGGATCACACCCTTTGGCATACACCTCGCGCACCGGGCCAGACGCGTCAATCATGGTGCCCGTCGGTGAAACAGACGCATCAATCGGGCGCCACGTGTCGCCACTCGTATGATTACTCGCCAAACATCTGCCACCGAGCTGCCTGCCACATCATCCGAGGCGATCAATCTGGTTCGATTTTCCAAAACTTTAAGGCTCCTCAAAGCTCGTCGCGACAATGCGTGCGTCGCGAAGTGCAAAGTGCACCTCAAAGCGCCCAATGCGACTATGTGCGATGTCGCGGGCCCGAGCTCGGCTCCAGCTCGGACGGTGCTCCGCACCCTCCTCGGTGCCTTTTGAACTAGCCAGCGAAGGCTAGTCAAAATTGACTTCAGTCCACTTTAGGGTGTACCATAAGGAGTTCCACTGATTACTCCTTATTAGTGGTGAAGCTCTTTATTAACTAGTCAAACATTTAATATGTTTCCTATGTGGGATATGGCTTTCCATATTCCCACCCTTTTATATTCCATATATAAAAGCATTTTAAGTGGCCAACTTTATGCATTTATTTCTCATTCACCCGATATTGGTTTTGAGAAATTCAAAATGCTAAACTCATCTACCCGCGGCGTAGATGACGTTTATCACATTTATTTCATACTTAGAATAAATGACCTCACTTAAATAATTGGTCAAAATCGGGTCAAAACCCAATTTATCAAACCAATTCCAACAGTACCCACTCGGACGTGTACACTTGAAAGATAGCCCATTACAGGCTAAGTTACATATTGAAGAGGATTGAACAATGGGGGACTGTTGGAAATTTGGTTTTGATAAAGTGGGCGTCGACCTGACTTTGACCAAATTCTCGGTTGCTAAGAATTTAATTTTGGAGAAATTAAATTGTGAATTATTAATCTACGTTCCGAGTAGATTTCGTAGTATTTTTATTTCTCAAAACCAAATTTTGGTGAGTGAGAAATTAATACAAAAGTTGGCCACACGAATGGGCATTATGTAAATGACATAATGTATCCTAGTATAAATATTAGAAGGTGTTATTGATTGGATATACTATAACATAAGTGTATGACCATAAATGGGCCTTGGGCCGGACCGACTCTTTGGGCTCGAGTTCAGGTTCAATTAGTTTTGTCACTCAAAAATGGGCTTGTCCCAAATTCAAGTAACCATTGGGCCTGATGAATCTAGACATTGAAGGTGTCTAGGTTCATGTGTCTATGAATCTGGATATTAGAGGTATCCAGGTTCATGTGTCTTTCAGAGTTTGTAACTCCTCAAGTGGTGGTCATAATAAAGGGTTTGTAACCCATGTGAATTACATGCGGCTTAATGTCCACTCTCTTTGTCTTTAATTCCCTTCAAGTTTTGGAAATGATGGCCTATATAAGTCTAGGCGTTTTGCTGCATTGAGGGGGTTAGAAGGAAGAGATGAAGTCAGTATACACAGAAAAAATCGCATATCTCTGCATAATCTTCAAGTGTCAGTAAAAGTATCGTAACTTTTCGAAGAACATTCTCAAGAACACTTCCTTCTGCACTCGTGTCCAGCAGCCAGTTCTCGCTCCTTCAAGTTTGAAAGGTGTCATTGTGTCAGTGGTGCTACTGTACACAAAGGAGGTTAAGGCGTTTTATCTTTGAGGACATTACGTCGTACCGTGAGCACTAGCCGGGACGTATTTGTCTTGCGGAAAGAGGTCTTCCTCGACTCGACTTGTAAAGTTATGTCAGATTCATGCTTCTGGAGTTGGAGTATATTCAAAAATTGTAATAGTTAAGTTTTACTTTTCTTGTAATTTTATATTTCTGTTTTGTAAGCCATCTTGAAGGATTTTCCCGCTTATATAACTATTGTAAATTATTCCAATAGGGACATCTCAGATCCCGACCTGAACATAGTTCATCATGTTGTATGGCCTAGGCCTGAAAGATTTTTATTAGGGAGATTCGGGATTGCTGACCTACCCAAGGTTGCTTCATAATTTAAAGAATCCGGCCAGAACCAAGGGGATTGTGCACCAGAAGATAATGCAAAGACCCAATGAATGTCAGGCCGGAGATGTGACTTGCCCAACATATCATAATTATCCTCCGTCTGATACACTGATTTCTTTATTCAGGGTGTCAGACCTATTATATAACCAAATGATTATATCAAAGTCTACTTGTACTATCTACACATTGGATAAAGTAGACCACTGCTACTATAAATACCCTAATTTAATACTCAAAGATAGGTCACCAACTTTATAATTTGAGCATATATTGCTCGATCATATTTTTGAAAAGGAAAATACAGTTGAACCATAATCGTCATTCTTTGTTTGACATTGCGGTTAGGGTTTTTACAATAAAGTTTTAGTTGACACTTACATTGTAAATTACAACCCTTAATCATATGTGAATCACGTAAAAGATCACACTATGGTCGCGATTCTATTTGTTTTTTTTTTCAGTAATATTCTGACAATTTTTTTACATGTATGATATGTATAAATGTTATTGTATATGATTTATTTGGTTAGTCATATGTACATGAATTGAAATATTTGCAACTGATTAGTCATGATTTGTTTGGGCTATTAGTAACTAGAAATAATTGGAATTGATTAGGAATCTGATTAAGGACAGTGGATACATGAATTTCTCACATGGTTCAATTCCCTTTAAAAAGCATTCCACAACATTTCTAAATCTATATACCTTGGAAATACAGATTCGAATTGTAGAAATGAGCGCTTCCAATAGTTTGCCACTCTCAACTGGTAATAGCGACACATCTCGTTGTCCAAGTTGTTGTAGGGATGTCCCTGTTCGTTGTCACTGCGGCTTTGTGTTAAAGGTTCAGACTTCTTGGACAAAGTCCAACCCGGGTAGACGTTTTATGTCTTGTCCTCAAAGAGGGGTAGGTTAATATGAAATTAATCTGACTATTGTTAATTTTTTTCCCGGCAGTCCAATTTGTAAAAACATTTAATTAATATAGTATTTCTTGTCATTGCAGCCCAACAAGTGTGGCTACTTCGCTTGGTGCAGTGAACATATATGTGATAGATCGAAAACCATTATGGCATAATTGGTTGATAATTTAAAGGACCTTAAATTAGAACTTGCAAAGTGCAAACAATATGAACAACATTTAGTACACGTTTGTTTTGTGTGGTGGATGATATCATTTGTCGTCATTTTTGTTGCATATGTACACGACAGATTTCTTTGTAGCTAGGTTGA
Source organism: Rehmannia glutinosa (assembly GCA_016081115.2). Lineage (NCBI taxonomy): Eukaryota > Viridiplantae > Streptophyta > Magnoliopsida > Lamiales > Orobanchaceae > Rehmannia > Rehmannia glutinosa. The sequence continues at coordinate 71,597 of JABTTQ020001702.1, read as the reverse complement.
ATTTCGAGTGTCTAGTTTTATGTATTGAACTATATGGCTAGTGTGTCATTCGAAGAACTCGTGTCATGTTTTATTATGTAATGCAATTGTACCTATCATTTTATATGTTGAATGCAATTCAATATTTAATATAATTTTTTATTAAAGTGTATTGCAGTTTATTTAATTCAATAGTTTTATATGTTGATTGCAGTCTTTATTAAAATGCTTGCAGTTTATTTAATTCATGTTATGTTTGATATGTTGGGTTTATTTTGTAATCCGAGTAAACTTTAGGGGTGATTTTGTAATTATGGAGTAAGTGCTTATGAGTTGTGATTTGTAAAAAATGTCTTCTAGACTTGGCACACATCACAAGGTAAATATCATATTTGTACGTATGAAAATAATGGAGAAATTGGGTATTATGAGTTGTGATCTGTAAAAGCAAATATGAGCTGTGATCATATTTGTTACTTTCAAAGTGCTTGTGAGCTGTGATCACATCATAAGGTTGTTGTTGAGCTGTGATCTGTAAAAAATACCTTCTATTCAGCAATTTTTACTTTTGAAAGAATCTTCTGCATTAGCTATTATAGGAGAATAATAATTTATCATTAGATTCTTCATTGAATTGTCCTATACATGCAGGAATATATTCTGAAAAATCTGCTTTATGGAATCTTAAAAAGTTGGAAAATCTGCTTTTTTGTGTTAAATCAGTTTCAGGCGTAGGAATATATTCTCCCTCATATTCAGATTCTCTTGTTGCTGCATGTGGAAAATGATGATTTAATTAAAAAAAATATAGAACATACTACTTTGCTTTGTTTATAAAACAGTCCTCCAGAATACTTCATTAACATATCTTGCATCTGTTTTGTTCTTGTTTCATAATTTTGACAGCTTACAATTTGCAAATGGCGCCTAAGTATCCGGTGAAGCAAGAATACTTTTTCTACGATAACAAATGGACAGAAGCAGCGGACAAGTTGTTTATCGAGGTGCTACTCGATCAACAAGCAATTGACAACTTCCATCCGCTTCGTGAGAATAAAGTTGCTTTGCTTATTGCATTGGACGTCATCAACAAGCAGTTCAATCAATCCTTCGACCTCACATTTTGCATTGTTAGGCTTGCCATGCTTGAGAAGCGGTATCGCATTTTCCGCTGGTTGAAACGTAAACACGGTGTTACTTACCATGAAGAATCGAACACTATCACTCGAGAGATGAAGTGTGGACTGAAATCTTGAAGGTTTTGATTTCCCCTTGTACTACTTACGTCTAAATTATTTATATTTTGTCTTGAATTATTCATCTGAATTAAACACTAACATTGTTGACTCTATAGCGGGACCCTTTTGCTTTAACATATCAAGAATTTGGCGAGCCGAGGTGGAATGAATTGGTTGTTCTTTTTGATGGACTGTTTTCTTACGATCCCAATGACCATCCGGAAGTAATTGAATTATCTTCGGACAGTGAGGCCAACGATATCGGAAATATGGAAGGTTTGCCAACACCCCCACCTAAGAGCAACATTGTTAATATTTCCGACTCTGAATCCAGCGGTGCTCGATCATTTTGGAAGTATCTTCAGAATTTTGGCGGTGGTTATGAATCCATTTTCTGAGAATTCTATTAACCAACTTGCACCACGTTCAGACCAGCCCTCCGGCTCATGCCCTCCAGTTCATCAAAGTCCATTCCGTAATCCCCGTAATCATCATCGCCCGAACCACTCGTCTCCGTCCAAGTCAACTAAGAGTCTTGATACATCTGGCTCTTCTTCTCGTCCTCCGTAATTGAACGTTTATTTTTGCCTTTTATGAAGTCGATTCATAAGAGGCTAGTGTGGACCAATAAACCATGCGGAGGTCTTCACTTTGTTCGAAAAGTTAGATTGTTAAGTCGGGTTAATTTATGTTTTTTTTTATTAGTAGTGTGAACCTCTACACCTTCATTTTGTTTAGTTGTTAAGGTGTAGTTCGGCTGTATTGTACACTTATTATTTCCCTAATGTGCACTATGGTTGCTTTGTGTCAAACAATGAGCACAACATTATAATATATGTTCGAATTTATTCCAATTGGTATTTTTTATATTCTGTATAGAACTTTATTTCAGAATATTTTGCAGTCTGTTTCTATCTATCATATATGCTTATGAACAGGTTTTGGTTGCATTGTTTTTGGTTATGTCAATTGGTGATGTCAGTTGGTTATGATTTCCAATTTGTTTATCTTATAAAACAGACTGTAATGCAAAAATGGTGAGCAATTTGTCACAGTTTATACTGGTATGTGTTGTTGTTGTAGTACATGTGAACCTTGTATCATTTTTTTAATCATTAGTTGTTTGTGAAATATAAAATAATGAGGAAATTTGTGTGAAAAGGAATGTATTTGGTGTTAAGGAATGAACTATGGATTTTGTAATTTGTGCTATAGGTTTTGGTTTCTTAGACTAAAATCAGTTCATTTGAGCTTGTATAGTGTGCCATTTGTAATTTACTATTTTAGAAGGACATGTTGCATTTGGGAATGGATATCAGTGGAACTCTTTTTATTTTGAGAAAGATTGTTATTGTTGCTAATATATTATCATGTTTGATTCCCAATAATTGGGCTCGATATCTGGAGGTGAAGTTTCCACAAATATTCGGTGTCTACGAGTAAAAAAATATGACAAAGAAGTTTAATTGGAGATTCTCAGCCAGTCAACTGATATTCCAATTCAAAAAAGTATGTTATGAAGATTTTAAGCTCATGAATTATTATTCTGTCTTTGTCTGTTGGCAACTATTAAATTATGAGATAATTACAAAAACTACCCCTGAGGTTTGGTTAATTACAAAAGCTCCCACATATTTTTGAAAAGTGCAAGCATAATCTTCACCAGAAATGTTCAAATGCTCAATGAAACAGATATAAGAAACCAGGAAATTAAATTTCTAAAGCAAGTATAATCTTCACCAGAAACTCCTCATAACAGATGCACATTGTGCAGATAAGAAATTGAGGCTTAAATAAATAACACACCGAATGCATCTCAACAAATAGAATTACATCTAGCAAAATAGCACAAACACCAAATAAAGCTGTAGTGGGCAATGCACAAGCAATAAGCATAACATATTAGCAACTTCAAGTTTCATTCAAAATCAAACAAGGTCAACTCAGAGTCATTTAAAGTATATGCAGAGAAGTTAAAATGGCAATACTTTACAAATTACAAGCAGTAAAGACACTTAAAGTACTGTGACTGTGAATGTGAGAGCTTTCAAGTTGTGTATCCAAATGTACAACCCACTTCCAACATCAAATTTCTAAAGCAAACATAATCTAGGTAAAAACAGAGATCAGAAACCAGCAAATTACAGGAACGCCCAAGTTTAGTCACCCAAAAGACATGTTCTAAATTACACATGAAGTAAAATTATCCAAAATACATTCCTGCCAAGTTTTTAAATAGCTCGTAAATCGTGTTTTGGCGACAAAATAAATAGTTGGAATAACTCCTAACAGTTTTTAGGATAATGCTTTCATAGCCTTCCATCACGCATCATTTTGACCATGACACCCTTCTACTCATCAGTTAGGTTGAAGAACATATCAAGATCTTGTGCGTTGTTGCAAAGTTGCTTTGTAATGGCAAGCTTGTCCTCAACGGATAGGAAACTCATTTCTGAAAGTGCGTCAAACACAGCCTTGCGTTGTTGCCTAGTATCTTGGTCAAGTTCTATTCTTTGCGCTAGGTCACCCAAATGTTTGTCAGCTTTTTCACAAAAAGATGCCATCAGGTCCAGGAAACGATCTTCCATAGCATCATTAGTCTTTCTTTTTTTGTTGCAGCTGTTTTTGTTTGTCGTACTACTTTCACCCCGAACCTCAGAAGTAGTATCATGTTGAAACCGTGAATTAGAGTCACAGAATTTGCTCGAGGTTCGCTTCTAGCGCCATTTGTTGGCCCCCATTTAGGACTTCTTGTATTACGTCATGAAAAACCTCGGTATTTTCACTCGTTGCTCGGCCCTTGCAAATATATCACACCATTCTTTGTACATAGGCCATGATTTATACCTCATTGTCTTTGCATTTGCATCCGCTTCACGGTAAAAAAACCCAATTACAATGTGTTAAAAATGCCATACCATTTCCAATATAATCAGAAAAATACCATTTGTATTAAACATTTTTAAACATACCTTTACATAATCATTCCAAATGGAATCTTCCTTAACAATGATTTGATTATTGGATCATCCCATCCAAACCCGGACTTACGCATCATCATGCATATTGAAGCATAGTTTTTCTTCCACACAGTTAATTTGGATGCAATATGTGGCTCGGCACGCAATTCAGTACCAGGGAAAGCCTGCAATAATGACCTCTCCAAAAGGTGTTGATATCCAGCTTTGAACCCGTTATCACACTTATAACCCTGGGCAACAAGTTCCTTCAAAGAGTGCAACAAAACAGACTCTTCTTGAGATGTCCAACTACGTCTTACACTAGGGGACGTCACACCCTTTCCAACACTTGCAGATGATTCCATAATTCCTAATAAATGTCACAGACAGCAATAAAAAAGCTGGATGTTACAATTACAAAAAACAGACTGTCTCAAAGTTTCTCCAAAACTGGTTGTCACAATAAACACATATAAAAATTCATATACACTACATAAAGATATAAAAAAAAACATAAACAAAAGTCTAAAAAGCTAAATTCATGCACCAGTCTGTTCGTATAATGGAAGACTGAAAATAAAATGAAGCAATCATTCTTTGCGTCAAATTAGTAATAAAAAATAATGTAGCAAGCTGGACAATGACACATTTTCTCATAACACCACCACTGTTCTTATAATTAAGCGCATATTACAACTATAATTGAGCTAATCAGAATAAGCATTACACATAAACATAGTTTCACAATGATAATATATTGTCATAGATATTACAATGTAGCGGACTAATGATCAGAAATTATAAAGTGTTCTACATAATTTAATTGGTACAGAAATTTTTCCATCACTATATTCTCAAATAATGTCAAGTATTGCCCCTCCATTCATTATACATAGAAATGGCTAATGTGTCCCTCCAAGTTGTCCATATTTGAGAAGTCTCTACTTGGTCAACAAAATTAGGCCCATCATCTGTGTTGTGACCACCACCAATGTCTTCAGGAATATCATCTTCTAAAGGATCAACAGGCATTGCAATACGTATGAAATTATGGAGTAAGCAACACGTCATAATTATACGATTCTGAGTCTTAATTGGGTACCACGAATTACTCCGTAGTATTGCCCATCTATATTTTAATAGACACCAAGATCTTTCTATAATATTCCGAGCTTTAGCATGCCTTAGATTGAAAAGTTCCCTATGATTTTGTGGTGCAACATTACCAGAAGACCATTCATCTAGGTGATATCTAACACCTCGATATGGAGCTAGGAATCCTGGGCCATTTATATCCACAATCACACAAGTAGTAATTACCTGAAAAATTAATGGTTCGTAAGTTTTTGAAGTGATAGTAATAATTGATAAGTTGACTTATCTTTCAGTTAATATAAATATAATTATATGGAAATAGTTCTTTTACCCGTCGGTACTCTCAAACCATTTGGTCGAGTAACATCGTCACGTAATACCCGGCTGTCTGCAGCAGAACCCTCTCAACCACTTAGGACAAATGTGTATTTCATGGATGGATCACAAACACCTAGCACATTGACAGAAATATCTCCTTTTCGATTTCTATATCGCGCTTTCACACTTAATGGGACTCGAACATCAATGTATGTTCCGTCTAAAGCACCTAGACAACCCTATCAAATGGGAAATATAGATAGTATATAAGTTTGAAATTGTAAGTAAGTTTAATTTTTAAATTAAATTTGAGTTTATGTTGAATTCAGTTTTATTACCTTGAACCATTTCCATATATCATCTGTGCAAGTTTCATCCACTGGTTTCGGATCAACCAATAACATAGAGTGGAACCTAAGAACAACTTGAAGAACAATATTGAAGTGTTTGCTAATAGTGTATCCAGACCTCTTGAAGTCAAATTTTACAACACGATTCTTCTTATGATGTGCCAAAACAGTTAGGAATATTGCAACTTGTTCAGTTGTTTGAACATTTCTAGTTCGAACAAGGCCACCTATATTCTCCAACAAGTAACATAACCTACCAAAGACATTCCTATCCATGCGGAGACGTGCAATACAATCTGTGTCATTTATATTGATTAGATCACGCATATGTTTAATTTGGTCGGGTAGTCGGTCAACAAGCCTGTAAGCTTGTCTAGCAAAATTGGTTCTACGACGACGACGACGGCGACGTCTATCCATAAACAACATACGATAAATAGCGGCGAACATGAAGAAAAACTTTATTATGGTAATAATCTCTTCTACAATCAAGACGACAAGTATCTGGTCCGGGTGCATCTATTAATTTAAACAAAAGCATACAAATATATGAGATTAACTAAAAAAATTTGCATAACAATTACAGTTATTTTGCATAAATATAAAACACCAAGAAATACATTCATATCAGAAATTCATTCCACATAAACATCATAATACAATCTAATTTTACCTTTCAAGAAATATCAGAAATATCAAAAAATACATTCATACATTGTAGTGTACCTTTCAAGATAAAAATTCATTCATATCAGAAATTCTTTCTTATTAGAAAATACATTCATATCAGAAATCAAAAATATTACTCATTTTAATACATTCATAACAGAAAATACATTCATAGATAAAATTTCATGATTTCTTACCTTCAAAGCTCCACAACAATTCGAAAAAATACGATCTAATGTAGTGTACCTTTCAAGAAGAAAAACAACGAACAAAGATCTTGGTGAAATATCGAATCATGAAAAGCAAAATATTGAGAAATATATTGAAATAAAACAACATGAATTGTAAAAAGGGTTCTGAATCGTTACCATATATCGAACGAACAAGGATATATTGTTCGAAAATTTACCTTGTCTAGTTCTTCGTTTTCTTCGTCTAGGGTTCGACTTCCTTCTTCAGATTTGGGTAAGATGCTGAAATGGAGGCTGGAGCGTAAAAGAAAAGGGTTTGGGTGGTAATTTGGAAGAAATGGTCATTTGCAATAATCCCCAAAAATAAGAGCAAGGTGGTAATTATTTTAACAGATTGGAGGGCAAAAAGGAGAAACCACATCCAACCACAAGTCAAGATAAAACTATCACAGGGGTAGGGGATGATAATTGATCGGTCATATACAAGATTTAATCTTGGGCCTTGACATTAATTTCGGGTTGTAAACTAGACTGCAAAAGATAAAATAAGCCTAGATAACTCAACTAATCTTGAGATATCTAGGACCGCAAACATGCCGATAGAAGAATATTTTTTGACATGCATAGTACTATTTCTTTTTGTTAGTTAAGTTAGGCGATCATAGTCTCATATTATATATTTATTAATTCTCATGTTTAAATCCTTTATTGCAAATTAAATTAGTACGTGTACGAAATGTTTCTCTAAGTAAATTATAATTTTATTGTAAATTTCTTACACTTGGTATTGATAAGAAATAAAAAAACATAAATTGAAATAAATAAATTTCAAAAATACTATTTATCTCAAATCAAGGGGAAAAAACCCTCACAAGCCCATTGATTTTAATGGAATCTTTTGAAACTTTTCATCGCATCCCAGGTCATCCCAGCAGGGACAGCGTGACCATACAAGGCATCTTCACCATACCTCTTGTCCCAAATCTTTTCAACTTTTTACCCTCTCCAATTTTTATATAACAAATGTATCCAAATAGTTCCTAAAATTTTTTTACATAGAACTTTAATTAAATTTTGGCTCAAAAATTATAATAAGAACGATTGCATGCCATGAAAGTTTAGTCTATAAATTCCTAACTTAAGCGACAAGTTGGAACATTTTTAGGTTTGAATTTCACCAGATATATGAACTGGTAAGAAATGCTTGTTGACCATTAATATTTTAAATTATTGATTTATCAATATAGTTAATATTTAATACTCCTTCAAAAAAAAATATATAATACAATGATGTATGCTTTACCTAAATAATAAAGAAAAAAGGTCATGGAATATTAATCAACCTACAATTTAATCAAAAATTGATATATATACAGGGGCGTATCCTCCATATAGCCCCCGCAAAATTTTTCAAAAATTGATTACTTCTATGTATATATTATTTTAAAATATTAATTTTTAGTACTAAATATTATTTTTACTGATTTAGCCTCCCCCCAAAACAAAAATTGCTTAGTCCCCCCAAAGTGGTCAGGTGAGATAATTCCTGGTCTCTTTTTGAGAGCTCAGGGGTTCGAGCCCTCGAAGTACAATGGTGGGGGCTCGATACAATCAGAGAAGGATGCATACAACCTATTATGGGGGCACGTGCCCCCATAATTAATGTTTTTTCATTTTTTTGTTTTACTATTTTTACTATTTATATTATTAAAAAGTTGTTTGTTAATTATATTATAAAAAAAGTATTCCCCATTGATAGTTTTTTATGTAAATTTCTTATGTCTAATACTTATTTTTAAAAGTTATATATTAATTAGGTATTTAGGTGAAAAAAATAATATTTGCTCTCACTAATTGTTTTTAATTGTTTTTGATGTAATTTATAACTAAAGCTGAAAAATGAACTAAAGCTACTCAATACGCAATCCGAGACCGATTGTAAAAGCTCTTTTGAGTTCAGTTTGTTAACATAACGAACCAAACTTGAACATATTTTTTCATTTAACAAGATATAAAGCTTGGATCAAGCTCAACTCGATTAGTAAAACAAGAATAAAATATGTAAAAATATCAAGTTATTTGAGCTCGATTCGTGTTTGGCTCAACTAAAGCATGTTCGAGCTCGATTCAATTAATAATCAAACCAAACTCAAATACAACTTGTGAATCTCGGTTAATATTCAAACACGTTCTAACAGTACTATGTTCGACTCGACTCAACTTGTTTATGTCCCTATTTATTTATTTTTTGTGCCCCCATTATAAAAAGTTTCTGAATCTGTCTGTGGATACAATGGTGGAAAATTTAATATTAACGGCTTTAAGTAGTAGTGTGGAAGGCTGATCTCGATGGTTGAACCGTATAAAAAAATTGATATATAATACTATTTGTTTGGGTACCAAAAGATTGTGATCTGAGTGGAGCCTAAACTCTCAAAAAAAGGCCAAAAACCAAAGAACATAAAAGTAAAAGAAAAATTGTCATTATAACAACAGCCATAATTTTGTTTGTTTGGATAAAGGTGGTCAAACATTGTTGACTGACGTGGAGATGCTGGAGAAGTTGGTGATTTCACAGTACCCCATCAAACTTTTTCTTTTTACTGGCAATAATTAGCCAGTGGCCCCTTTAATCTGCATTATTATTTTCATTATGCCCCTCTTAATTTTATCAAATTGCATAACCTTAATTTGTAGGTCCAAACAGGTGATTGCCTTGCAGAAGTACTGCTAGTGGTTGAGTGTGGAGGCTGAAATGACTAATTTACCCTCGTCTTACCCAAGGGTAAGAAAGTACGATAGATGTTATTCGAGCAATTTAGGTCCTTGAGTGCTTTATCTTCTATTTTAACGGTATATATCAATACATTCCATGTGTACATGATGACGTCACGTTTGTACTCGTGGTATTGACATAGTTCACAGAAATATAAGATGAAATACTAAATGAAATATAAATGATTCAATTAGTTTTCGAGTCTTATAGATGCTATACTAGGTGTACATACGCTTGGTGGGTAGATGTAAAACAAGTGTCCCACTAGTTATAAAATTGAACACTTATTATTTATCCATATAAATAATGAGACAAATGTTATTCATCTATCCACCAAGTGTTTACATCAGTTGTAGCATGGATAATACCTAGTTTTTGAGACCATGCATGTAAAGTCTACGGATAGGTAAATTTGGTGTAAAATAGTTTGTGTGCATTTTATTTCATTTTTTCTTTTCTTTTCAAAAGAGAATACTTATTATTATCTACTCATAATGAACATGAATATTCGCTACTCATAATCAACGAGATTGTAGGTTTAAACTGTTTACTTTAACAACTTTCTTTGACCAACTTAAGATTGTGAGCTCAAAACTGCTTACCAACAAAATACCTTGACCATTGAGATTATAGGTGCAACTTAGTCATTTTACATGATACAAGTGTGGTTCCAAGCTTCCAAATATTTTGATCAATATTGGATGGAGATGAATATATTCATAAAGAAAAAATTAATAGGATGTAGTTCACAAAGTCGAACAACTAACTCAAAAACAAAAAATAAATAATGCAAATATATCATAATAGAATACATAAAACAAAGATTCAAAAGAAATCACACAACAGTTACTCAGTGAGATTATAGATTAAGGATTCAATATCCATGTTTTAGAGTTTAGACCTGTAAATTCTTTTAACAAGACTTGACAGGCGAACATTTGTTCCTTGTAGACTTTCGAATAGTATTTTGTCTCATCATATCATCAAGATCGTCAGTAAAGTCAACCCATTTATTTAGAGTTTCAATTAACTTTGGAGTATGACCAACATCAATGAAATTAAATTGAGTTTCTACATCCGAGACCACCAGGTCATTGAAGCTCAGTATCAAATAATCTTTGCAAGTAACACAATGTGTTATGGAATCACTGATAGATAGAATTTGAGCAAGAGGTTCGACAACCTCACCTAGATGAACACTTGGGTGAGCGTGCAAACTCTTATATATGATCAACACTTGCTGATGTAGCATCTGAAGAGAGAGGATGCTTCACCGGATTTGGAGGATCAAATATCACTATGTCACTTGTTGTAAAAGAGATTGAATTTAAGTGCTAACATTAATTAATACTTAAAAAGTTACAGAATTATTATTTTTTGTTGAAGGAAAAGTCATACAATAATAAGATCTTGTTTTGAGTCTCACGAAAAATATAAATAGTAGCCTCATTCAATTTTCAATTTTTCATTTTGATATTTAAGGGTGAATATTCATTTTATTTAATTCAATTATTGATTAATTTTTTGATATAAAAGTATCTATTATAAATGAAAGTGAGTATTTTAATTTGAACATCTTATTCTGTTATTAAATTAATCATGAATATATAAAATATAGTTTCATGACAAAAATATAATGTAAAAAGAAGATAAAGGAGCAATAGTGGTTAGGGTTTGAGAGGAAAAAAAATAGAGTAATAATATCTTGAGCTTTCTAATCTTTGATTAATTCAATCCTTTCCAAGTTATTTCACTTCAAGTGCGGACAGTAGGACACAGAAATACGGGGCCCTAAGCGGGAAAAAAAATGGGCCCTTATATCGGCCAATTTTTTTTTGTCTTAAAATATTGCTATAAATCAAAGACAAAAAAATCAATTGTAATATTAATCCCCTAAAAAACTTTGACAACAACGAAAAAAAAAAAACCAGTCACACAAATTACTATGTGACCCCCAAGTTTATCTGATACTCATAAACCATAAATAAATAAATAAATAAATAAAATTATTGCTCAGGTCATAAATCACGTTGCTAACTAAATCAATTCAAGGGCAAAATTAAGCAAAAGCTAAAAAATAAGCAAAATGAAAAATATTAACACAATGAAAAAAATAAAACTATTGACTCAAAATTTTGTAAAAAGATTTTTTCAAAAAAATTGTCATTATTTATAAGAATTTTAGGAAATTATTGAGAAGGATTTAATGTTCATTATCAAATAAAATTGTCAAGATGAGTTAGAGTTTATATGTACCTCACATTCGAGTGAATTATTTCTCTTTTTCACAAATTTAGGCTTCATGTTGAATTCCGTCTTTTTTTTTTTTTGGTGTTGCGTGTGTGAAGAGTATACTTAACCACTTAAAAAATTTGGGGCCCCAAAACCTTAAGATTTGATTGTGTATTAAATTTAAGGGGTGATTATAATGTTTTCATAAACGTAGGGGAGATTTTGAAATATTTTTGGCATGTGAACGAGGAAAAAAATGATTCTTTTTATAATTTCCAAAAATCTCTTGTTTCTTTTTTTGTAATTAGCCCAAACCTTAGGGCTTTTTGTAATTACTCCTTAAACATAAAAATGGGCCCTAAAATTTTGGGGCCCTAGGCACAAGCTTGTTGTGCCTACCCTCAAGCGGGCCTGAGTGCGGATGGGATCTTCTATTCCAGAAGCGTGTTTTACTCATATTCCACCGCACGGATGATTGCTACGTGTAAAGAACTTACCATATTAATTTTGAAGCATAAATCAAGCCTAAATTGTGGATTTTTAATATGGTAAGTTCTTTACACGTGGCAATCATCCATGCGATGAAATAGGAGATGAAACACGTTTCTGGAATAGAAGATCCCATCCGCTTCAAGTGATTCAAGAATTACAAGGCGAAGAAGGAAAAAGTAAAAATGAAAAAGGTCACTTGTAAAATGATAGTTTTTTTTTTTTTTTTTTTTGGAGGACTTGTAAAATGATAGTTGTTGGGGCTAATTACGTACTATATAATATGTCATTGGCAACATAAGAAGTAAGACATAAAATCAAGATTTATCCCAAACAAACTTTGGAAAGTTGTGATAACAGGAATATATATATATATACAATAAATAGGGGTTATTTTAGAGGTTAACTAGGGGTTAGTTGGGGGGTGAGTTTAGGGGTTATTTTAGAGTATTTAGGGGTTAATATTAATTACTATAAATAGGTGTAATTTCATACATAATTTTACACCACATTTATAATAATTATAAAGTATAAGTATTTTTCTACTTCAAGTTTCACATATATATATATATATATAGGATTTAGATCAGGTGAGTCCACATATCTTAGGTGAGTACATGAGACCAAATCTGAGTCATTGATTTAATTTTTAAACGGTTAAGATTAATCAGGTTTTACCATTATTTAATATGTAACTTAATTTAAAAAAGGGTTTATTGGTAATTTTAATTTAAATCAATTTTTGGGAGAGAAATTATTTTTGGTAGTGGGCTAAATTATAGGACCGGTTATGGACGTGTGTAAATTCATGATACTGCATATCTTTACATTATTTGGTAAATGAAGAGTCATTTCCCCCATTTCTTCCATCTTCAACACGATTCTCTCCGCAAACAACTTCAACCGTCTTCCACCATCTTTCGCTGCAAACAAGTATACCGTCCCTCCACCATCCTTCTTCCGCAAATCGTGAAACAACCTCCATTAAAGTGAGAAATCAAAATCCCAAGTCCTAACCATATCCAACTTAACCCTTCGTGGAAAACCCCAACCCTTCCTGGTCGAAAATCCCAAAATCTTCGGTGTCGAGAATCAAACTCCCGCATGAGGCGAAAATCGACGTTGTTTTTCACAGGTTTTCTTGGAACCATTAGTTCGTTGAAGAACACACCAAAGTGTGTGAATTTTTTTCCGAGCCTAAACAGATGTGTAGGTAGGGCTACTTTTTTTGTCTTTTATTTTCGTATTTTTTATATTTTTATTGCATTTTTATGTAGAATTTTTTTTATTGTGATTTGTTTTTAATATTGCATATTTTTGTTGTTAAATATGCTTATGATTGTTATGAATTATGCTTATAAGGGGGAAATGGTGGAAATTAGTGTTTCCTAGTTTTTCGAGAACTATGGGGAGATTGGAAAGTGCTTATTCAAGAGGAAATTATTTTAATGTGGCAAAAATTGGTTATTGTTGTCAATAAGTATGCTCACATCTGTTTTTACAAGTAGTTGGTATTTGCTTTAATGAGGCAAAAACATTGCTTATCTTTGTGATATATTATGCTTATGAATATTCAAGTATGTGCGAAATACTGGGAATGAGTTTGTTTTTGATTCTTACTGTCTTTATTATTTGGAAAAACGAAGTCTCAGGCAATAAATTCAAGTATTTTGGTGATTGCTTTAATGAGGCAAAAACATTGTTTATCTATGTTTTATATCATGCTTATGTATATTCGGTATGTGTAAAAAATACTTGGGAGGTGGGATCAAAAACGGGATAGCGGCTCAAAAAAAATGACGAGGCGCAACTATTGATGATGCGTATAAAGTATGCAAATCGCAATTTGTCCGGATACAATGAATGAGCCGAGGAGGCGGTATTGGGACGGGTAAAGGAGTTTGCCAAAATGAAATAAGATCAATCCGAACGTTTTATTGCTTCGCACTTTTTTGATAAAAGTATTGCCATTCTTGTAGTGTTTTTCGGACATGGTAAATTTGTTTGGTCTTTGAAGTACTCTGTAGTAATGTTTGAATTTTTTTATAATTGATGAGTGTTAGTTCATGGTTGTTATACTTTCCTCAAAGCGAATTCGATTGCTCATGTAAGCGAGAATTCAATTAGTCATCGTATGCGAGAATTCAATGTTATTTTATGCAATCATTTTCATGGTATGTTATAATGTTTCTAGCATTATTTCAAATATTTTTAAGCGTGTTCGTGTTCTTTGTAAGCGAAATCAACTCGCATTGTAAGCAATATTCAGATGTTTTATCTTTTCAAGCATCTTTATACCTTTTTTAGCAAAAGATTTAAATGTTTAAAGCGAAATTCAAACGCTTTGTAAGCGTAAGTCAATTGATTTGTAAGCACTATTTCAAATATTATAACTTATCAAGATCGTCGTATACTTCTAGCATTATTTCAAATATTTTTGTAAGCGTGATTCAAATGCTTTGTAAGCGGTGGATGGACTTGTAAGCATATCTCATATGGTATTTTATATTTGTTAGCAAATAAGCAAAGTGCAAAGTAATAAAAATTAAACTCGGCAAATCCAATATTTTTTATCAAGCACATGCCTTTTTTATTTTTAAGAAATAATTTTTAGATCAGTATGAAACAAATAATTATAAAATCAAATAAAAATAAAAATCAAGCGTTTGAATAAACATAAATAAAAAGATCAAATGCTTTAATAAGCGCCTCAAACATGCACTTCAAAAATAACATCAATAAGAGTGAATTCTACTTGTCGACGTTACGCGCTATTGTGCGAACCTATTTCTCCGCATTTCCCACAACGAAGAACGCACATGTTTATAACGATAGCGTAGTAACATTGCACTAACGCCTCTTCATTTTCTCGCCGACCTTTATTGATTTCTCCTTCTCGACTCAAGTCGACTCTTGACTCGATCGCTTCCTTATTTTTGGCATGTGTTGTTGGCAACACTACAACGCCTAGCTAGGATTTGTCCCCAACGGGGTTGTAATCAAATAATTTCAATAGATACAACCTACATATGACGAAAAAATAATGACCAATTAACTTGATAGTTTATAACATCGAAAAAATGCATTTTTGATCATAGCATATATGTTTTTTAAAGAAAAAAATGAGGGACGAAGAATTGCATTTCATGCTTCAGCAATATGTTCATAATGATAAGCATATTCGTATTCATCAATAAGCAACATTATGGATACGAACAAGCAACTTGCTAGGTAAATATGAAAAAAAAACATGGAAGAGGAATTGAATTTTCCTGCATTCAAAAGTATGTTGATACTTATAAGCACATTTGTAGGCAAGCAAAAGCATAATTGTGATCACGAATAAGCAACTCACTGGATAAACATAAAAAAAAATTGGGATGAAGAATTGAAATTTTTCTTGACTACCAAGTAAGTTCATATTTATAAGCATATTATTTGGCACACATAAGCAATATTATAGACACGGATAAGCATATTTCTGGGTAAAAATTACAAAAAAATAAATAAATTAATTGATCGAATGATTGATCTAGGAAAAATTACGAATCAAATTTTAAATTGATTCAGTAAAAAATGGACAATATAAATAATTTGGAAGACAAGAAAAAGTGTTACCTTGTTCTTCATTAATGTTGAAGCATTCCTCATAGGTGTCATCCATTTTTTTTTCTTGCTTGAACTCTGCAAATGTCGAGTTTTGCAGAGAATGGAGGAAGATTTGAGTTGCAGAAACACGGTGGAGAAGGTGATATGGCCTGGACGATTTTTTCAATAACAGATTTGGTGGATTGTGATTGCAAATTTGATGGTAACTCATCCTATTTTAGTGGGATTTACTAGATTTAGCTACCACAACTGATTATTATATGGACTAATTTACCCTCTCATTAACTTTTTCGAATAATTTATCATCATTAAGCAGGATTAATCTCAGCTATTGAAATCAATATATTTGTGGCTTGGATCTGGTCCTACGTACTCATATAATAGGGGGGTCCTATATAACCCTCCCCCTATATATTCACAAATCACAAGCCCTTTTTCAATATTTTTCACAAATTCTTTCATTAATTAGTTTGATTTATTAAAATCACATATTAATTATAATTTTATTTAATGTAGAAAACGAAGGGGTTGAGGACTAGGACTTTTATTGTTCATTTTTCTACATCGAATATCTGCGACTATTAAGGTAGGGATTTTTATTAATATTTGTCTTTATTTAATGTTCCATGATTGTACTTCATTTATTGCAATATATGTCAAGAGAAATTCATATAAGCTAGGGGCTATGAAAAGTGGTCCGAGATCAAACGTATCTTCGGGGTGAACCTAATGCTACATGCGAATCGCGCGATCGAGAAAAAAGAGGAAATTAATGAATTTATTGTTATAATTATGTGAATGCCTTTCATGTTTTATGTGAATACTTTAATTTTATAAAATTGGGTCTTTACATGTGGTATCAGAGAAGGTCTACGTTTCTGTAGGCTTGTTAAAGAAAAAATTGAAAATTTAAAATGTACAGTTTTTCTTTAAAAAAAATGATATAATTCAAACTTTGTATAAGAAAAAAATAGTATAATGACATCCACCTCCACCATATCTTGTCGGTCTCCTTAAGGTATGAGAATTATTAATGCAAGTTACATTATACAATTGTACCAAAGATGCTCATTTATGTCATGATGTATTTCATATTATTATATTCTCGCTTTAGAAACATAATACCGCTTATATGTTAGATGAATAGAAATCTTGTATTTCTCTTAAAAAAAATATTTTGTAAAAAGACTTATAGTTGCAAATGCACACATATGTATAGATGGCGAAACTCGCACTCATCATATGCAAGAAAGAAAGAACAATAATAATAATAATCGGGGTCCGAACCATCCGATTAACCGACTCAATCATTATTTCAACTATCAAATTGAGGAGGGATAGCGATGGAGAATATATAGTTAAAATTCACCAATTGTGGTATAATGTGAGAAATGTCATCGGCTCCCAAACGAACGCGCGCCTCCCGTAGAGTGATTGATAGCTTACCCTCATTTTGGAACGCCAAGGTCGAAAAGCTTTATGCCTCATTATCGGAGTATGACAGGCATGACGACCAACCAAAATCAACTACGGACATTCACCGACAAAGTTATACGGTAAATGAATTGAATTTTTGAACAATGAGGCTATGGCGGAAGATGAGAACCGGAAGGAAATGCGGAAGAACACCCGGAGGAAGATCCTGAAGAAGATCCGAGAAGAAGATCCGGAGGAAGATGAAGACATGGATCAGTTGAGATGGTTGGGTCTATGTATTATAGTAATTGATAAATAAATCCTTATCATACATAAAGCTTAGTTGTCCTTTAATTGATCCTAATTTATTTGACCATTATATTATGCTATTTAGATTTTAAGTTAGATATTTTATGCAAAATCCATTAATAAATTAGGGTAAATAATAATAATACATTATGTATGACCTTAGGAATATGGCTCCCCGTCATGTAAATCAAGTCAATGGTGAGAACTCCACTAACACAAGAAATCAAACCACTGCACACTGGGCTTTGGAGATATAATTCTTTGAGTTCCTCGAGGTGCGAACAATGGGGACAATAACAACAACAACGCACGAGTTGTGGAATAATTCCGCCACTATCGTCCACCCACATTCAACGGACGTGATGGCCCGACAGTAGTAGAAGAATGGTTTCGATCGCTAGAAAGGATTTTTTGACTTATTGGTTGCACAAACGAACAGAGAGTCGTATGTGCTGCTTTCCAACTCACTGAAGACGCCGATCATTGGTGGGAAGGGTATTGGAGGACTAAGACCCAGGAAAAGCGGAATGCTTTAACATGGGATGAGTTCAAAATGATTGTAATAGAAAATATTTTTCCACAATCATACCGGGACAAGAAGGAGACATAATTACTTAACTTTAAACAAAGAAACATGATTGTCACAGAGTATGAGAGACAGTTCAATCAACTAAGTCGGTTTGCTCCACACCTAGTTGATACTGATTTGAAAAAGGCTTTGAGGTTCAGAAGGGGACTCTGAGCACAACTATCGGGAATACTATCTGCTCAAGGAGATTTGGAATACTCGGTGATGGAGGCAAGTTTTGCTGGGGACGAGTAAGAGAAAAAAGTTGGTTGTGTTGTCCGAGAAAATAAAATGGGAAGGGACAAAACAAAATCAAAATAAACAGATAAAGACTGATGGAAATACACGTCCAATTACGCAAGTAGACAGGCCAACTTGCCCAAAATGCAAGAAGAATCATTTTGGAGAATGTTTAGCTGGACAAGGAAAATGCTTCAAGTGTAAGAAGCCAGGACATGAAGTCTCCAATTGTCCTCTTTTAAAAGATGAGCGGGAAAGAAGAGAACAAACATCTGGAGGTAGAGCTCGAATGTATGCTATGACTCAGGAAGAAGCTGATCAGAACCCGGGTACAATGTCAGGTATGTTAACCATCTCTAGAATACATGCTCTTGTACTTTTCGACACTGATGCCACACATTCGTTTTTATCTGCCAAATTTCATGCTATATTAGGACATAAGAGTGATAGAGTAAGTGAACCCCTTGAGGTTGGCTTGCCATCTGGAAATTCGATAACAACTGACTCAGTGAATAAGGATGTTGAAGTGAATATAGGGGGAAATTATCTTAAAGCTGATCTATACATAATTAAGATGAAGAATTTTGACGTAATCTTAGGTATGAATTGGCTTAGTAGATATCAGGCAGACATTAAGTGTCACGAGAAAGAGATAATATTCAAACTGCCAGGAAATGATGAGATAAAATTTTATGAGATTAAGTCCAAGGCAGTGCCACGAGTGATTCGGCAATGAAAGCAAGAAATATGTTGAAAAAGAAATATTGTCAAGGATATCTAGTGAGTTTAGTAGATACCTCGACAGCCGAAGTGACACCTAATGATGTACCAATTGTGCAAGAATTTTTGGATGTATTTCCAAAAGACTTGTCGGAATTCCTCCGTCGTTAGGTTGAATTTGGAATAGATTTGGTACAGTGCGGACCAATATCTAAAGCACCCTATAGGATGGCGCCAAAGGAGTTACAAGAGTTAAAGGCGCAAATACAAGAACTTTTGGATTTGGGATTAATTAGACCTAGTGTATCACCGTGGGGAACACCAGTTCTGTTTGTAAAGAAAAAAGACGAGTCACTTAGAATGTGCATCGATTATAGAGAACTTAATCGACTCACAGTGAAGAACAAGTACCCGCTACCGAGGATTGAAGACTTGTTCGATCAATTGAGAGATGCCAGCACTTTCTCTAAGATTGACGTGAGATCCGGATATCATCAGTTAAAAATTAAAGAGAGTGATATCCTGAAAATGACATTTAGAACCCGATATGGACATTATGAGTTTGTAGTAATGCCATTTGGGTTAAGTAATGCACCAGCAGTATTCATGGACTTGATGAATAGAGTATTTCATCTGTATCTAGACCAATTCGTCATAGTCTTTATAGATGATATACTTGTATATTCAAATAATAGAGAGCAACATACTGAGCACTTAAGAATAGTGCTAGAAACACTTCACAAGGAAAAGTTATATGCGAAATTCAAGAAATACGAGTTTTGGCTAGATCGAGTGGTATTTCTTGGACATGTAATCACTGCTCAAGGAATTGAAGTGGACACCGTTAAAGTTGAAACAATCAATGAATGGAGTGCACCTACGAATGCGAATGAAGTTCGTAGTTTTCTAGGTTTGGCAGGCTATTATCGGAGATTTATTGAAGGATTCTCAAAGATAGCTGCGCCTATGACTCGACTGACAAGAAAAGGGGAGAAGTTCCAATGGAATGAGAAATGTGAAGAAAGCATTCAGGAGTTGAAGCGAAGGCTTACTTCTGCATCAGTATTAACTAATCCTGACCCCACTAAAGATTTTATTATTTATAGTGATGCATCAAAACAAGGCTTAGGATGCGTGCTAATGCAACATGGTAAAGTGGTTGCCTACGCCTCAAGACAACTAAAGCAACATGAGTTAAATTATCCTACCCATGACCTAGAGTTAGCTGCTGTAGTGCATGCATTAAAGATCTGGCGCCATTACCTATATGGAGGGAAATGTGAAATCTTCACTGACCACAAAAGCTTGAAATATTTGTTTACTCAGAAAGAGCTAAACATGAGGCAAAGAAGGTGGTTGGAATTGGTGAATGACTATGATTGCACTATCAACTATCATCCGGGTAAAGCTAATGTTGTAGCCGATGCATTTAAGTCGTAAAATAAAAGGAGAAATGTCAAGTTTGATATCTGAGCAAGAACATCTTGTGAGAGAATTCACCAGAATGAGAATTGAAATAGTGGTGCCACCCAAAAGCACAGAGATAATATTAGCATCTTTGGTGGTGCAACCTACTCTGAGAGAGAACATAAAAGAAGCTCAACCTCGAGATATTTTTTTGAGCAAAATGAAAGAAAAAGCTCGTGAAGGGATAGTAAAAGGATTTGTTATAACAAATGATGGTACTTTGACTTATGAAGGGATATTATGCGTTCCTAAAGAAGAAAGGCTTAGAAAAGAAATTCTCGAAGAAGCTCATCAGACGCTGTACACAAACAACTCCCTGGAGGTACCAAAATGTATCGAGATTTAAGAGAAGTATTTTGGTGACGAAGTATGAAAAGAGATATTGGAACTTTTGTAGAAAAATATTTGACTTGTCAGCAAGTTAAAGCCGACCACCAAAGACCATCTGGTTTGCTCAAACCATTTGACATTCCAGAATGGAAATGGGAGCACATAACTATGGATTTTGTAGTAGGGCTTCCACCATCAGTCAAGGGAAACAAGGCTGTTTGGGTTGTAGTAGATCGGTTAATAAAGTCACCTCATTT
Organism: Rehmannia glutinosa; assembly: GCA_016081115.2. NCBI lineage: Eukaryota > Viridiplantae > Streptophyta > Magnoliopsida > Lamiales > Orobanchaceae > Rehmannia > Rehmannia glutinosa. Next base: position 50,384 of record JABTTQ020001702.1, on the reverse strand, counting down.
CCTACCAGTTAAAATGACGTTCAGTATGGAGCGATATGCACAAATTTATATTGAAGAGATAGTAAGACTTCATGGAGTTCCTGTGTCAATTATTTCAGACAAAGATACGCGTTTTACTTCTAAGTTTTGGAAAAGTCTACAAAGTGCCTTGGGAACAAAGCTAAATTTTAGTACGACTTATCATCCACAAACAGATGGGCAGTCTGAAAGGACTATACAAATATTGGAAGATATGTTTAGAGCATGTGTGCTCGACTTAGGAAATAATTGGGAAACATTATTACCTTTGGTGGAATTCGCTTATAACAACAGTTATCAAGCGACTATTGGGATGGCTCCATACGAGGCGTTGTACGGAAGAAAATGTAGATCACCATTATATTGGAGCGGAGTTGGTGAAAGAAAAATTTTGGGGCCTGAATTAATTCGCAAACAAACTGAGAAGATAACTATGATACAAGATCGAATCAAGATGGCTCAAGATAGACAAAAGTCGTATCTGATAGACGGAGAAAACATATACAGTTTGATGAGGAGAAAAAGTATTTCAAAGTAGCTCTATCAAAGGTGTTATTCGATTTGGCGAAAAATGAAAGTTGAAACCGAGATATATTGGCCCATTTGAAATCCTTACACGAATTGGAGATTTAGCTTATCAGCTAGCATTACCACCGAGTCTATCAAGTGTGCACAATATTTTTCACGTCTCTATACTAAGAAAGACGCTTCACGATCCAAGTCACATCGTGAATTATAAGGATCGACAATCAATAATGATTTAACTTATGAGGAAACACCGGAAAATTTTTTTGGAACGCAAGATTCACCATTTGAGAAATAAAGATATTGCTCGATCAAAGTACAATGGAGACGTCATGGCGAAAATGAAGCTACTTGGGAGCGTGAAGAGGAGATCGTGTCAAGTACCCAAGTTTTCAATTCCAGGTAAGATATCGAATTTCGAGGACGAAATTTTATTTAAGGAGAGTAGAATGTGATAACAGGAAAAAAAAATAATAAATAGGGGTTAATTTAGAGGTTAGCTAGGGGTTAGTTTAGGGGTTATTTTAGAGTATTTAGGGGTTAATATTAATTACTATAAATAGGTGTAATTTCATACATAATTTTACACCACATTTATAATAATTATAAGATATAAGTATTTTTCTACTTCAAGTTTCATATATATATATATATATATATATATATTCACAAATCACAAGCCATTTTTCAATATTTTTCACAAATTCTTTCATTAATTAGTTTGATTTATTAAAATCACATATTAATTATAATTTTATTTAATGTAGAAAACGAAGGGATCGAGGACTAGGACTTTTATTGTTCATTTTTTTACATCGAATATATGCGATTATTAAGGTAGAAATTTTTATTAATATTTGTCTTTATTTAATGTTCCATGATTGTACTTCATTTATTGCAATATATGTCAAGAGGAATTCATATAAGCTAGGGGCTATGAAAAGGGTCCGAGATCAAAAGTATCTTCGGGGTGAACCGGCAATGCTATATACAGGAACTGGCCAGTCAGAGAAAAAGAGGAAATTAATGAATTTATTGTTGTAATTATGTGAATGATTTTCATGTTATATTAAATATTGACAGATATGTCCCTACTGAGCGAGATGAAGTTCACCCCTATTATTATCATGACTTTCAGGTTGAGGAATCCGGCTGAGGATATGATGTTGTGGATGGTGGAATAAATCATGCTATATTTATATTTTAAATAATTGTGATCGGACTAAATTTTAGATTTATGTCTTTAATTTTTCCGGTTTATGCTTGGAACAACTGTTGAATATTTAATTTGGAAGATGTAATATTATTATTATTATTATCATTATATTTTTTTCTTAAGAATTAAAATTCTAAATCAACTTTTTGATCATTATTGGGATCACTTTAATTTATAAATATATGTTTTCTTAAAAATATTTTAAAATACTTTAATTTTATAAAATTGGGCCGTTACAAAATATTTCGAGTTAAGTTAAATTTAGACGTCCTCTTTGTGATATTGTACAAGAATATATTGTACAAAAATCTTGTGACATAACAAATGGTGTGATTATTGACCATGATAGCTTTGTCCTCAATTTGGTGTAGTACTCATGGTCCATGCAAATCATAACATATCATCTTATCTTATCAACATAGCTTAACTCAAATCTACTTAACGATAAACTCTTCTTTTTTTTTATTTTTTTAAATAAATGGAAATATAAAAAAGGAAAGGAAAATGTTCTGATCACAAACCGCTCAGGTAGCAAATTAAATGGAAAACAACGCTAAACTTCAGAAAAAAGAATCAACAAAAATAACTTAAAATCGCAATTTAAATGAAGGATATCTATTTCTAGAAAATTTTCGAATGACATAGTCATTTGTTTTTTTAGCACATGCTCCAGTATCGTCTTGATGCTCTAATGTATCGGTTTTTTATATGATAAACTCTACTTTAAAAGCTATCTATGTTAATACTATTTTTTTATTTTTTTAGATATTTTGAGAAAAAGCAAAAACAAATGAAAGAAATAATTGATTTTTTTCAGGGACCCAAACAAATTCTAAGAAAACCTCCCCCCCAACACACACACACCCCTTTTCATTATCTTGGATGTTTTTTGGGCTTTGTTTTCTGTAAAATAGGCATAGCCTTGAAAACTAACGTGATGGGCTGCATAATTTCACGGTCACGGAAACAAATTCTCATTCTACGTACCCAAAATCTGAGGTATTTGGATTGGGGCAAGTAGACAAGTCCAAGTCACGCAGAAACTAAGTCCTTTTTGCTATCGTAAATATCAAACAGCTCATTGGTGGACAAAAATAATTTGCAATAAGGACTAAAAATGGTGGCCCAAAAGGGCAGATGGGAATAACAGTGACAATTCAATTTTCACCATTATAGCCTTTGCAACCGTAGGATTTGGCAATCAGCATTGTCTCTCTTTGAACAATCTACCAAAAACATAACAAAAATCTATATTTGACATATTAGCAGATTTAGGTGACATAAACAAGATTATGGGTAGCATGGACAAGTTGTGAATTTCATCGTGAAAATTTTATTTTCGTTTAAGTATATTTTTTAAATATTGAATCACGATGTAGTTCGTGAAATGGAGGCCTCCTCGTCTGTTAGGTGATGGGTTGTAGATGGAAATCACAAAGAACTCTCGCAATTTTTCCATTCTCAGAACCGAAAACCTACAAAAACAAACTGCTAGCAGCGAGTCAGGAGGTTTTCCGACGAAAACCCTATGATGCTTTAGTTATACTAGATTTTATTCAAAGTGAAAATAATGCAAAAGTGTCTAGTAACGATATCAATGCTATGTAAAAAAAATATGTACTCTCAAGAGTTGTATTTAAACCTCCATGGCCGACGCATCTTGATCTTCTTCATGGAGCTCAATTTTTCTCTTTTTCCAGAAATTACGAAATCTCATGATTCTCCTATCCCCGCTCCTGTGGGTTTTACCAGGGTTTCTCAAACCCTAATTGCTACTTGCAAGAATGGCGCAAGCTTGAACAAGAAGAACGTCAAACGATTTCTTTTACTACATCTCTTGATCCTCCTACACAAACGTTTCAAACCGCTACAAGAATTGATCAAGAAAATCAAGATCTATTACATTCTACATGTTTTCCTCAAGTTTTAGATCATCATGTTGATCATGCTTCCAAGATTCTCAAGAACCATCCAAGAACGGATCCGATTTTTTAAACGATTTGTGAAGAAATCTTTTGCAAAAACGTGCACTCAGGAGGATACAATTCGATTAAGAAAGGAGATTTTTATTCCGTAACGATGGATGAAGGGATTTATCATCAACGCATAAATCGAATTCACGAGATTCATTAATCGGACGACTCCTACTTCCAAAGGGGCAAAGCCATGCACGTTAGAGACGCTCAAATCGAAATTGCATGTCGTTTGGAGAATTCAACATGCTTGGCGATTGGTACCACTAGGTAAGGGTTATTTTAGTTTACAATCTAATGATATAGCTGACCGTAATCGTGCTTTCATTAAAGCTTCATGGAATTTGAGTCCGGGTACAATCCGCATCACTAATTGGATTCCGGATTTCAATCCTTATAAAATTAATACTTCTATGACACAAGTTTGGGTTCAGATTTATGAACTAAGTATCGAGTATTGACATCCCTCTTTGATTACGAAGATTGCAAGTGTGATAGGTACTCAGATCCAAATTGATGGCCGTTCGTTGTCTGGGGAGGTGGGACATTTTGTTCGAGTATTAGTTAAACTTGATTTGAATAAATCTCTTCAGGAATTTATTATGTTGAAAGAGTGGGATATTGCTCTGTTGTTTCGATCAGTTATGAGAATTTGCCGGATTTTTGCGTTAATTGTCGGATTGTTGGGCATCATATTACGAATTGTTGCCATCAAGATGTGACAAAAAAAGCTGACATTGTTCAAACTTATAAGAGCCCGGTTAGTGGATGATCTATAATTAGAATGGGGAATCGTGATAAGATTCCGGCTAACAAGGGTAAGGAAGTAGTTTCGGAAACTTGGGTTCAAGTTAAGCCCCGGAAAGCCCGTTCTGTGGAGATGAGTACTGACCCTAAGGAGGGTGGACCATCCACTTCGGTATTCAAACACAGAATTCTTTTAACGTATTGGGTGATACATCAGAGGATTTGCATGACATGTCCGTGCAGATGAGGGCCTCAAAGATTCAAATGTCAATCCTGATAGAACTATGGTTCTTTATCAACCACTAGAACAGAGTTCAGTTATTGTTCATGAGGACACGATGACTGCACCAAATTTAGATGAAAAGAGTCAAGCAGATCTACACAGTGCCATGGAAGTTGTATCTAGAAATCATCTGCTTAATGATTATGCCCTTAGCTCTAACGATCGATCGAGAGAAGCGATGGCGCATCAACACTCAACAGCGTTGATGCGATATCTTTGGATGAAGAAGAACAAGACAAATCGGAAGCTTTAATGACCAAGCTAGGCAACTCCTCAACTACTCCACTTGTTATTCACTCATGTGCTCCCTGAGAAGCTATGAAGGCTCTGCAAATTGCGGCTCGAGGATCCTGGGCCGACATTCCACAAGCTACATCAGACCATCAAGATGATACTCGAGCACGTACAAAAAATACAAATGACAATATCACTCGAAAATCCTTGAGACATTAAACGCCCTTCATTTAAGTTGCGCCATTAAGTTATTTTATTGTTTTTTTTTCCCCGAATTTTGATTGTTTTTCTTTTTCTTTCTGATCGGCTTGTGATCAGGACCTTTTCATTTCTTTTTATATATTTAATTCATTTAAAAAAAATTATAGGCGAAAAAAAAGAAGGTAGAATCCGATAAAGATCCGATCATTACTTTCTTGATTACTCAGAATATAGGTAAGAGATCAATATCCCAAAATCCCACATGCATATCTCACGAGATCCTTCAAATCCAGGACTTATCTTCCTGAATTTAGGTATGAGATAGCTCGGTGAATTATTACAGTTGTATAGCTCGGTCAATTATCATAACATTACCACTTTACAAATGCCAACCTATGTCAGCTCGAGAATCAAGGTTTTCACGGACCGAAATTACCACTGACTTCGATTATTAATAAAAGGCTACAGTTATGTACACGATTGTTCCTAAATTAAATCAATACGGCCCATGAAACACAACGACTTGACGTGGGCCTCGTTAATTCTTAATTAATTAGGTCAACTCGGCCTATTAGTGATGATGGTCTAACTTAAATCTCATCACTATGCAAAATTGTACATATTTACAATCATAATTTCTAGTACCAAAATTTATTTTGTTATTCCTAACAATGCGGATATGTTATAGAACAAATTGGCATAGGTAACTGTTATTGTCAGGATGGATGGCGACCCACATATACTAAGATCACCACTCATCATTTCAGCATTATTAGGGTGGAAATTGTCTTTTTGCATGTTTTTTTCATTTAAGGGTATATTTCTTTGTACAAATTAATGAATCAGTTAGTTTAAGTTTGGACAAAGGGCAGGACAATGCTGTTATCAGACACGTTCCTATAGCAGCTCTAGTCTATTCAAGGCTGTCTCCTTTTAAACTGATTGGTACCAGTGGGGACTACGTCGTTTTTTTAAAAACATTCAGACAAGTTTTCTTCTACTCATCTACTGGAATTTAATTAGTCTTGGACTTCATTATCTTATAATGGCTGCTGTTTTTCGGTTTTGTCCTGAAACAAATACCTGGCTAAACTTATAGATCTCTCTAATAGTATAGTTGATCTATAAGGCTCATCAAGTCATTTAGAACAATCATTTAATCAATTAAGGTAGACTCCAAGAAAATGAGAACAATATGGTTATTTCACAAAAGCAAATTCTGAAAGCCATATATAAATTTACACAATTCCGTTAAAAAACATCAGAAAAATCTGCAACTATCTCTCTCACCATCGGAGTGGAATTATTAATCTGAGATCAGTAAAAATATTTAGTTATTTAATGGCAGTAATCATGGGCAGGGCCGATCCTATCAGTTTTTTTGGCCTGAGTCGAATTTTAAAATTGGGCCCCCTTTATGTCTATACAAATTTAAAGGCAACATAAAAGAAAAAAAAATAAAGAATAATGTGTAATATATAAAACAATTTTATTATAGTTAAAATAATACGACATTCATGTTCAAAAATCAAAATAATAATTTAAATACAACTCGCCTTACAGTTTTTTGGCGGCATAAATATTAATTAAATCACAATAATCAAGTTGTTCAATAATATCATCCGAACTGTGACTCTGGCTGCCCTATAGTGACATTTTAATTTCTCGTCTTATTAATTTGAGTTATTTTATATTAATTGCCTTAAAGAAAATGTGATAATTTAGAAAGAAAATATTGTAGGCCGCAAAATTTGAATTTGGGTTACCTTTTAATGTTTCAACGTGGCAAAGATTCAACCACTAGAATTGATATACTCTTTGTGTCATATTTTATTAATTACATATATATATATATATATATATATATATATATATATAAATGGGCCTCTAAAAATTCGGAAAACTTTTAGGCCCGAATCGACCGACTCCTTCGACTAGATGAAGGAGCGGCCCTAATCATGGGGATCTACTGTTAGAGATTTTTCTAACCGCAAGTCTACGGTGTCAAGTTTTAATATAGAGAAGTAAGGTTGTCGAATCCATAGGAATAATTATCAAATTATCGCTAAGTACTATATTATAGTAGTCTAACTTTATTTAGAAATTCAATAATTGATGGAGTTAATTATACTAAAAATACTAAAAATAAATTAAGACTATGAAAATATCAATGAGTTTTCCAAATGATTAAATGAATTCTAGAGGTATGATGAATCTAGTTATCCCTTATGTTGTCAATATGGTTTATCAATCATCAATTATCAATTTATAAGTCAAGATTTCTACAATAATCATTCCCTTTCTCAAGTGCCAATGATTTTAGATTCAATTGGGAAATCAATATCTCTATAAAAATCACCAATCAAAATCTCAATAAAAGCTATGAATCTTGATAAATGACTTCAAAGGATTCACAAATCTCTCAATTCTATGAAATCCTGGGTTATCTTTTCCAATGTCATGTATTCAATTACCTCTCTCAAGTGTCAAATCAAATACACCAAACAATCTAAATTATTGATCAAGTAATTTAGAAAGCGATAGATCCAAATAAAGACAAATAAATTGATAGATCTAGATTGACAAACCACAATCTCAAAACATAAGTTCAAACATAGATTACATAAATCCTCTAGAATTATAGTGTTTAGCTCATGATTAAAGAAAATGAATCCATGAAAATACAACAATACATCTTACAAGATATGAAGAAATCAATAAAATAAGAACAAGAGTTGAGGATCTTCTCTATTTCTAGATGATAAAAGCCTCCAATCTTCTTCTCCAAATTCTTCTCAAAATGCTCAAATTCTTCTTCCTTGTCTTGTAATTGTTTTTTATTGTCTTCCCAAGGGTTCCAAGATCCCCTATTTCAAGCCCCAGGCTAGTATTTATAGTACCCCAAAAGTCCAAGAAAGGGGGTAGGTGAACATAGGTTTTTCCGCCCCAAGCGCTGCGGTGCCCAACAATTTCCAAAAAAATGCCGCCCGGGCCTGGCGCTGCAATATTTACAGGCGTTAAGCAGCTGCCCGTGAAATTTGGAGTGTTTTGCCTGTCTTGGCGCTGCAGCTTCCCGCGACCTTCTGACGCGCCCGCCCGCTTGTTTCGCCCATCATATGTCCGAATTTGGTTTTGGGCCCTTAATCAAAGTTGTAGCTCTATCTCTTAGCTTTTCATAGCCACTTGAATCACCTCAATATAAATTTTGTAGAGAGAGTTATGGTCAAAATACGAAACCCCGCCAAATGGAAATTTGAGACGCATTTGGACGTTTTCAAATCAATCTCTCGTTGTTTGATCGTTTATACTTCTTTTGATACACGATTCATTAATATGACTATAAACTCAATATAATTGGCTCTCAACATGGCTTGACTCCTCAAATGACTCGAAACAATGGAAATTAATGCCTAACCTATGAGATATAACAAAAACGCACTAAAATACTTTCAAAAACAACACAAAACTCTACAGTATCGGGCCCAAATCAATGGTATAAAACAAGTGAACACTACCTTACGCTCGGGGCTGCCTACTTTGAAGTTGTGCAATTTTTTTTTGTATTAATAATAGTAGCTCAATCCTCTTTATTAACCAACCCACTTATATCCAATTTAAACAATTACCAAGACTCACATCTACCCATTTGTAGATTCTATTATTGGTGAATTTTATGTCTTGAAAGTTGGTCGGGCATAACTTCAATTAATATTGGTTAAAAAACACAAGTATAAAATTTATAATATTTAAAATTCTCATTTTCTAGCCCACTGTGTGTCGTCAATTTTTAGATTCTCCGGTCCCTGCAGCAATTGATTGAAAGAAAGCACAAAAGTTGGAAAATAATACCTCGAAGATTTGCTTTTAGTTTCTCATAGACTACTTCATAATCCTCTGATGTGGCTTGATCGTTGTGTAATATTTATATACTTTCCCAGTCAGCAAAAATGAAATCCATTGCAATTATTGTGAATACTCCGAGAAAGCCTACAGATGTGTGGGGTTGGGCTACTGAAAAGATTGAACCCAGTACTAGAGTTGGGACTTCCCTCATAAGGCCCAATCTGATTTCTTTCGTTCTAAAAAATAGAAGTTCAATAGTGAATTAGAGTATTTTTCTTCGTTAAATTATAAATAATCCAGTAAATTAAAAAAATTGAATAATGTTAGAAGTATGACGATTATTATGATTTAAAATTTATTTATTTATTTTGGGTACAATAGGAAAAAAACACACGCATTCATATGAGATCGAACTGAGACCAATTGCCCTTAAACAGAAATTTCTACCATCAATCACAAGGTGATGCCGATTTAATGTTCAACAACACTAAAATTATAAAAAGACTATATGATATGATAACTTAGTCAAACATGAGTTCTCTTTTCAGAGCTTTAGTCAAAAATGAGTTTGATTGAAATGAAGTAAAATAATTTTATGTCATCGAGCCCAACCCACTATTTAGGGCTTTTGGGTCATGGGTGTACAAAATATTTTCATTCTTTGGTGGTTCTTAAATTCGATGTTTTGAAAATCGGATGTGTGAGAAAATTCAGTGTTGCTACTGGTTTATGGTTTAATCAGTCGAACAAGTTCAATCGTGGATCCTCACAGAAAAAAAAGTTCAATCGTGGATCAATCAATCAATGAAAACTTACTATATTTCCATTTGATGTAAAAAAACAAAAATCAAAAAATCCAACATGTATTTTTGTGGTCAGAGCCTTGGGAGCCTTTAGGCCATTGAAGCGGTCGCCTATGATCCCGCGACTGCTTAAGGCCCCCAATTAAATTATATAAGTGGTATATGTACATATGCGTATGTGTGTATTTAGTATTAGCGTTAAAAATACAAAATGAATGTTTGACACAAAATCGAAAAGGCTATATAATTGTTATTGTAATATAATACTATTTGTTTGTTTTATAACAAAAAATATAAAAAACGAATTATTCTCTTTCATTGACATGAAATATGCATCATTGCATTAGTGAAAAGATCACTCATTCAGCTGAAGAGTATTTTTGTATTATTTTCTATTTTTCTTCTATTGAGAGTAAGTTACATTTAGAATATGAAACCATATTTGGTTTTCTATTTGAATTAGCCCAAAAGTTTAATACTTTGGATGATGATGAACAGTAAAACTATTGTATTAATCTTACAAACTTCTTTAATTAGTTTCAGTGATTATGTTGATATTGATGGTCATGATTTATTTTCATAATTGAAGGTATTGAAAGAAGTGCTAAGAAAAGAAACTAATACTCCAATAAATATATTAAACTATATCAAAAGAATATAATCTTTTCCAAAAGTATGCATTGCTTACAAGACATTACCGATACATGTAATTGTCGTTACTGCCAAAAAAGTTTTCAAAAAATTAAAATTTATTAATCCAATTCAAGATCAAGTATGTTACAAGATATAATGAATGTACTAGATATATTATCTAATGACAGTGAAATATTAAAATTAATTAATTATAAAACTGAGATAAGTGATCTTGCAGCTCAAAAACCTAGAAAATTGAAATGAGAATTAATGATACATTAATTAAAACCTCCTAGAATTTCCCCTAAAGCCTCAATATCTAGATAAGGCTCTGTTTGTGGTTGTGGATACTAAAAATGCTATTAATTAGTTGGGGTTGAGTAAGGAATAATGTCAAAATCGAGAGGGGGCAGAGCTAGAAATAATGATTGTGGAGGGTTTATATAGCAGATAAAGATAAAGTTTTAATTACTGTAGAGGGCAATATTTTAAATTTAATAATTACATATATATTTCAAAATTTTCAGCTGGTTCCTCGTCCAGAACCAGTCTTCATACATGTAGATTCTCATTGCACGATAGAAATTAATTAGAGTTGTATATATGCACGAAAGGAAAAATGAAGTTTAATAAGAAAATGATAAATTAGGAAATATTTGAGGTGTATTAATTAAATAAGTTGTTTTTTAAAAAAAAATTGCATGAGTGTATTTAAAAAGTGAGTGTATTTAATAAATAAATTATTATAAATAGTGCCACCCAAAACAATTATTCAATTTATAATGAAAACAAAATTATTAAATATTTTGCATGCATCGCGTGCGGCCAATTACTTGTCACTCATTCCAGTTCATAGAATTGCGTAAATTTGAATTTTCCAAGGGACGGACCTGAAAATTCTGCTCATGCCACACAAACAAAACAAATCTTTGTCCCTCAGCCCAGTTGGGTGTAACCATTATTGTTTCCTTTTTGTCACACAAAACAAAACAAAATACTATTCCTCCCTCCAATATTGAATGACATATTTGCATTGATGCCAAACAAGTGGTTGATGGATTTTTGGAAATGAATAAACCAATACAAATTCAAATCAAAAGTGACTTATTAAAAAAAAATCAAAAGTGATTTATTTAAGTGATTTGCATCGAACTTCAATGATCTTATTTTTTTTTTCTGTTTTGTAAGAATTGAATTATGAGACTATTTACATGTACACCGTCAGATTTATTTCTCATTGGAAACCCTACTATTTTGCCCTCGTTTTTAATTTTATGGATTTTACTTTTTTCCTTTTGTTTATAGCTGTCTTCACGATTTCAGATTTTGTTATTTTTTTTTGTTTGTATTGTAGGATATATTTTTAGTAATTCTTTAGTTGTCTAGTCTAGGTTCTCTCATCTCTGCCTATGTTTGAAATAAGTTAGATTCGGTCATATAATTAACAACTTTTTATTATTTTTATTTACAAATAAAAATGATATTATATATAATATATATACATATACTTTTTGGATTATTTGAATCCTCTTTGAACTTTGAATTAAGATATGAGTATTTCAAATCCATTCCAGTTTTATAATTCCAGCATTACCATGTGTTCATACAAAATTTTCACTATGTGTGGTAATTCAAATCTAAAGCGGCCCAAAACTCGATTCGTTGAGGATATCACTCGATTCACCTCATCCAAAAGCTCTAGGGGCGGGTAGTAGGAACCCTTAGGAATGAGATTCATCATTTTTTTATATGGATATTTAATTTGTCCCAACCCAATTTCGACTAAAATCCTCACCGTTGTGCTCAATAGCGATTCAGGATTTTGAAAATAGGGACGATAAATATTAATAAAATTAAATAAACATTGTTAAATATTTAAAGTCGTCAAAACAAAACATTGTTTAAATTTTTGCAAAAGCTGATTGTGTAACAATACATGAGAAATTAATACGCATATATAAAAGAATTAATTAGAGTTATTAAGGAAATAGAAGACCACAAAATATAGCTTCGGTAATATTATTGACTTTATTAGTTTTATGTTTTGGGGATATATGTTTTTTCCAGATTTTGCCATGTATTTTCTTTATTCACGTTGTTAAGTAATTTTTTTTTTAAATTTTATTGTGGAGATTTGTATAATATTATTCGAATTTACTAATTATTTATGTAAAATTAGGGGTACAAATTTACTATTATTATTTTTTTTAACTTAAGATCATTGTTAATGTTTTTTTTTTTATAAATTAGGGGTACAACTATACCCCATCTTTCCATATAAATCCGTCGCTAGTTGTGCTCACATTAGCTGTGAATTTCTACAAATACCCCCATTTTGATATGTTATTCCATATGATATTTATATTAATGCGTCAATACGCGAAATGAGGAATGCCATGTATACAATACTAATTATATTTTATACACGTCACATTCACTTCATATATATGAAATATAAGATTAAATGTAGTAGGAAATATGTGATATTGTATGTGTAAATATGTTTATATGTGCACATGCATAATGCATACAAACATTTATAAATTTATATGTTTATCCATCCAGTTCACAATAAGTGTCGCTTTAGAAAAAATCACACATATGGAGAAAGATAATTGCATACACATTTTGGTGAGCCCCCACAATTTCACTCTCTAAATTTTTTCTCTCCCTTCTTTCTAAAACACAAACCCTTTTTTCCCCATTTTCCCCACCCTCCCTATTTCAGCTTCTGCCCCCCTCCCTACCCCCAGCTTCCTGCTAGAAGCGGTCGGCAACATTTGGTCGCTGGTCATAAACTCCTCACTTCGCGAGGTTTTTCCCCTATGACTCAGATCCGGAATTTTAGAGTTACTTCGTGGAGGCGGGCGGGCAGGTGGTGGCTAGCAATGTCAACGACGGGTGGTGGTGATGGTCATGAGTAGATCCGGGTGAAGGAGAGACCGATTTTTCTTTCCCTTTCTTTTGGTATTGTGTACTTTTTTTGGTTTTGTTTTAGTTTTCTTGGTTTCTTTTATGTTGGTGTCTTTTGTTTTGCCCGGTTGATTTGCGAAACTCGTAGACAGATAAGTTTTTTTGCTTGCAGTATGTAGTGATTGCTCGTGCCTGATTTTTATTGGCATGTTTTGATTGTTCTGCCAAGTCTCCTGTAGACAATGGCTTAGTCTCCTCGGGTGAATGTGTTTGAGTTTTTGTTGTGTGGGTAGTTCCCTTATTGACAATTGTTTGTGCAAGGAGGCCTTTTGCCAATCGGGAACGATGTAAGTTTTTTCGTTGAGTTATTGAAAAGTCTATCTTTCGAGGAAAAAAAGAAAAAAAATGCACATACTTACATGTTAAAATACCCGGTATACCCTTAAACTAATGTTAATTAGAAAATGATACACGATAAATATATTTACTTGATGAATTAATAATTTAGGAAAAATAGTTACTCATCACGCTTGAAAATATCAAAACGCTTCTCTTTTTGAAAAATTATTGATCAGCCAAAATATCAGTTATTGTGAATTGAAGAAGGGAGAATAGTAGAATGCTATTGGAGAATGGTCGGCAAAAGCATAGCCGCGGGCGTATGATATTTGTGCACGTGATTATTCTGCTGCAACTTTCATCCCGCAGAACTGATACCTTGGATTCTTTCATAGTACTGATCGAATAATGCAAGAGAACAAAAAGAATGTTTCAAAAATTATTTCTATGACCTGTTTCTATCTCTGCAGCTTTTCAACCAAAAAGGCGGTACCCATGTCGTTGTGCATCAAATAATTGAAATATTTATAGATTTATATTATTTTATTTTATAAAAATAAGTGAAATAATACATTTTCATACTTTATATAGTAAAAACTAGAAAGACACATTTCCAGAATACATACCGACATAGATTTTTATTTTAAAATATTATGAGATTAAAATTTAATGATATTAAAAAAAAGGGTATATCTCACTTTGCCACTTGTACTCTACTTGATTATCACTTTACCCCCTCAGACTCTCAATCAGTATCACTTTACCCTCTTATACTCTTAATTAGTATCACTTTACTCGATTATGCTTTTAAAATATTATTTTATGCTCATATACTCAAAAAATGACCATTTTAACCTTATTTGTTAGATTTATTAAAACAACAAAATTATTTTAAAGTATTTAATATTAATAAACTTGTATTTATTTGCTAAATTATTTTTCACAACTTAATTAAATAACGCTAATATTAAATCTATTATATTTTATATTTATTTAACTTAAATATAGTCTCTATTAAATTAATATATAATAGATTATTTCTATTAGCTAATACATTTATACTTTTAATTTTTTATTCATCATAACCTTAAAACTATATAATATATATAATACAAATTTATTAAATGTGTGAAATATTATTAGTAATTTTTAAATTATTGAAACTATGTTAAAAAATAGTCATTTTAGTGATTAATTTTTTGAATACAAAATATTATTTTACTATATAATACATAATTTTTAGATTTATTATTAAAAAATATATGAATATATTAGTTTGCATAAAATAACTTATATAGTTATTTATAGGAACTATATTTATTTTAATAAATAGCGAATAAATTTTCCAAAAATATATATGTGTATTTGATGCCGTGGTTAAATTAAATAATAGTAGGAATAATTAGGTCATTTAATAAATGAATTGGAAGATTAAATAATGTTTTAATTGTATAAGGGGGTAAAGTGATACAAATTGGTAGTATAAGGGGAAAAGTGATACAATTAAAAATACAAGGAAGTTAAGTGATATTCAATGAGAGTATAGGGGTAAAGTGAGATTGACCCTAAATAAAATCCACATATTTACCCCAAAATTAAGTGTCCAGACGAAAACTCTGTCTCATAAGCTTATAAATATCCATTTAATTTCACCTTTTTAAGAGGTACACAATCATTTAGTTCTCTGTTTATTTCTCTTTATTTTTTTCTAAAGAAGGGTCGATTTTCAACAAAACAAACCGGACGTCCTAATTAGGGGTGTCAATTTGGGTTGGTCAGGGTTCGCAGGTTCGCGTGTCGAAAGTAACCTTGACCCAACCTCGTTTAATTATTTGTGTCGAAATCTTGAACTCGAACCCGATCTGCTTATATCACAGTAACCCTGGACCCGACCCGCAACCCTAATAAAATTATTTTAGTATATATTTAATAGTTTTAATCGAATAAATTTACTTTTTTAGAATCAATCACTATCATACAATATTCAATCAATAAAAAATATCACAATTCACAACATACAAAATGAAATAACATAATTGCATAAATAGCATTACATACTAATCATATTTTGAGGACAATATTAAAAAAGACATGCATAATAATAACAAATACATAATTAAGGAGATTTTATCATTTGAGTTTTAAAGACATGTCTTGTTTGTTGTTTTTTTCTTACAATTAATTATTTACTTAATTTTCTTTTAAATTCACAAACAGGGCGTAATAAATTTCTCATTGGTTACCCTAGCCTAAATTTTTTTCCCATTTTCCCCTAGCTCAATTATTTTTTCCTTTAAAAAAACACATAATTTTTTTTTATTTTTTTCCAAATAAAAAACGGGACAAGAAAAATTTGGGGTGTGTTGGCAGGGTGGCACCCCCTCGCCCACGCCCCTGTTCACAAACGGGTTAGACGGGTTAAACACGTCATATAGTAGGTTGACCGGACCACACATTTAATTGGCGGAGTTATTCGGGTTCGACCAATTCGACTTGGACCCATACCCATTAATTTCGTGTTAGGTTAGGTGTCGGGTCCTAAATTGACACCCCTAGTCCTAATTAGGGTGTGCATTCGGTCGGGTAGGCATGTCCCGACCCGATCCGACCGGTGTACGTAATACCGATCGGATCGGGTATTTTCTTAGAAAAATCGGTTAGCGGGTACCCAATACCCGATTAGTGTAAAATCGGTCGGGTAACGTGTAGT
The DNA here is from genome assembly GCA_016081115.2 of Rehmannia glutinosa. Classification (NCBI taxonomy): domain Eukaryota; kingdom Viridiplantae; phylum Streptophyta; class Magnoliopsida; order Lamiales; family Orobanchaceae; genus Rehmannia; species Rehmannia glutinosa. The sequence goes on along the minus strand of JABTTQ020001702.1, from coordinate 33,946 downwards.
GTAACCAACTACTTAATCGGCTTGTGATCGTGATCCTTTTCCTTTCTTTTTTATATATTTTTATTTATTAAAAAAATATCACACCAAAAAGTAAAATAAATTAAGGATTCGGATGATACCCAAGTAAGAAATTGCCTTTAGATATGCGATTGAGGATTACTAAGGACGAAAATTTACATCAATTATAAATCCATAACATTACATTCACGTCCATAATCAAAACCTTATGGCTCCAAATGTACCATCCTACCAAAGTATTAAAAATTACTTATTACAGATTAATTCAAGTTAGTATTTGTCTATGATCTTCATAATCATGGACAAGTTTTATTAGAAAGATTTAATATAGATAATTCTCAATTCATTCAGTAAGCTGCTAGAGAGCTGCCCGAAGTCTTTTCACCACTTCTTTCACAGTCAAGTTGAATTCTTTATCCATCTGCACAGAAAAAGAAATTTCAATAAAAAATAAAAAGAGTTAAATATAAAGATCAACTCAGCGACTTGGCTGAAATTGCAATTGGACTGCTTAGAGATTTAGTCCTCTAAATAGTCTCATTTGAATTTTGGTCCAATATCTTTCAAATTTGGACATTTAGTCCGATTTTGATCGGAATGTATGTAATTTTACTGTAATTGTTAACTAGGGCCAATGACGAAAAAATGAGAATCTTAATGTTTTGTAGCATTTTATGCGCCAAATCACGAAAATCCCCAATTTTTGGACATATTTGCACTTGGAGATTTACTCCTCTAAACAATCTCCATTAAACTTTTGTCTAATATCTTAAAAAAATTGGACATTTAATCCGATCTTGACCAAAAGATTAAGTAATTTTACCGTAATTGCTAACTACGACCATTGATGAAATTTGAGGATATTAATGTCTTGTATGATTTTTTGCACCAAATCACGAAAATCCCCAATTTTTTTGACATGTTTGCACTTGACCGGTCATAGTCAAAGAATTTTCGATAAAATCACACATTTTCGATCAAAATAGGACTAATTTCCAAATTTTAAAAGATACTATTGAACTAAAATTTAAAGATGACTAGACAGAACACTAAATCTCAAAATAGTCGAAATTACGAGACCAAAGAAATTATTTTCCCGCAAAGAATTAGATTACCTCTGCGACAATGGTAATGTCAAGGGCTAAACTCCCAAACGGTGTGACATTGGTGTTGATAACAGCCAGATTGAGCTTCTCAACTTTGCTGAGTAAATTGACCAAAACGCCCTTTTGTTTCTCGCAATGGACTCTGAGAAGAATGTGGCGGTTGCAGACTCTGGCTTCAATTTCCGGCAGCGGCTGTTCGTCGGAGGTTCCACTTTTCTCGTCGGAGGAGCCCTCGTCCTCCGCCATGATTTGTGATCTCTTGACAAGTACAACTGATTCCATTGTGTGCTTTGTTGCTTGTTCCTCCAATGTCTTCACTCTCTCTTGGAGGTGTTTCAAGTACTTTATTGCATCACCCAAAACTGATGTTTTGTCCATCTGTAAAATGAATGGAGAAAAATAATTTAATTCTACGTATTAATGACACTTATAAAAGGATAAATTGCAGTTTTAGTCCGTAAACTACTCTCGGATTTAGTTTTAAATTTGCCGGAAACTTAAAATTGTCCGGAAAATCTCATGTAAGTTGCGTGCAAACGCGAAAATTGAGATTTTCGAATATAGGCAAAAAATTAGGGTTTTCGCTTATATAATTGCTGGCCAGGCATTGGGAAAACCCAATTTTTGACTGGAAATTGGCCGAAATTCTAAGTTATGACCGGATATTAAAAATTCCCCATGTTTTCCACGCAATTTTGAAAATTTTCGACAAATTGAGAACTAAAATAGGCTTGATTTCATATTTGGTCTTGTGTATGTATACTATGTATCAATTTTGGTCCCATAAATTTTGTTTTTTTGCTCAATTTTGATCTTGTAAATCAAAAGTTATGGCAATTTGTTCGTATCAGTATCCAAAGAGCAATCCCGAAAATTGTAGTTTTTGTGCAATTTTGCTACCATAACTTATAATTTTATGTAATTTTAGTCCCAAATGGGTCCTTTAATATTTCACCCTTTTAGGACCAAAGTTGCACAAAATTGAAACTTATGGAACCAAATTGCGGAAAAATCAAAACATCGGTGACCAACATTGGTACATAGGATACTTATAAAACTAAGTATATTGGCCACCCCTTTATACTTAAAGGACCAAAATACTTATAGGACTAAATATGCCCTCTCTGTATACTTATTGTACCAAAATTGCAATTAAACCACTAAAATATTCGAGAGTTTTTGAAAGATACTCGGAAAAGTTTTAAAATGATTAATTTTGACAGTTACAACACTAAAATTGCAATTTACCCCCTTAAAAAAACGGATTTCTAGAAAAAGGAATATCAATACGATACCTTCTTGAGGCCAGGGACGATAGTCGAAAGAGCGACAAATCGCTGGCTGAGCTGCTCCCGTCTCTTCCTCTCCGCTATGATATGATCATACGTCTGCGATGGCGGCCTAATCCGGCTCGGCTTTTTCGTCGTCGCCTGAACTTGCTTCGTTTGCTGATCTTCAGGATCCTGAGACCTCAAAATTTCCGAAACAGCAGCCTCCTCGTCGGGGTTCAAAGGCCTAGGATTCACCTGTGGAGCAGCATTTTCATTCGCGTTCCCGAAATTGAGAATGATCGGAGTGGAAGAAGCTCGATCGGGGCGTTATTAGGCGTCGTCGAAAAATTGGAGAAATTATTAGGCTTTTGAATTTTGAGTGGTGGCTCATGAGAGCCCAATTGTGGTGGTGATTGAATATCTGTGGAGAAGGAATTGATGGAATTGGTGTTGATGAGAGTTGAGGAAGACGACAAACAGTTATCGAAGTCTTGTCCGAGAACGGCGGCTATTTCGTCGTCTAAGGAATCAATCAAGTAATCACATTGATCCATGAAAAATGAGTTGTCTAGCCCCTGCAATGTTTTTAAGAAGCAGCCATTAATTAATTTGAGTGTTTCATTGATTGGACCAATTTGTTTGGATATCAATGCATGAAACTCGGGAATCGAATAATAGTCCAATGGTTAAAGACGGTTAAAGATTGTCACACCTAGACCAGAGGTCTGGGATTCGATTCTCACACGCACTTCCTCTACCAGGATTTGTACTAAAAATATATGCATGAGACTTCAACATATTAGTAGAAGACATAAGAGATTAATTTTTGGGGGTTATTTGTAATATTTGGAAAAGTTGGGGATGTAATTATAAAACATTTGATAAAATCAGCAAATTCCATTAATTGGTGTAAAATTGTAAGATGCAAGGTCTTTTTTTTTTCTTTTTCTTTTTTGTAATTTTGAAATTTCTTTGAGTAATTTTGTAACTAACCAAATGGTTGTTTTTTCTTACCCTATAATTATCCTTTATTTTACTCTTGCATCTTGCAAAAATTAAGGTTCGGTAATTATAAAGAAACCCAACAACCTTTATGGTAAAATATTCTTCTAATTCCTCCTCATGGGCTAGCTTATCGGTGTTGTGATAATAATTCTTTCTCTATTTTATTTATCTGGCTATGCGCCTTTACTGAAAAATAAACCTTTCCGTTAAAATATCTGAAAAGTCATTTTTTTTGTTTAATTTTGACATAGAGCGCTAAAAAAATGACAGAGAAAAATAGTACTCCAAAGCTGGTAAACATTTAACAAGGAATCAACTTAATACGCTTAGGAATTTAAAGATGTATTAAAAGAAGTGTTTTTGCAGCTTTTGTGCACTTTTAAGGATATATGAGCTGACAGGAGAACAATTACCATTTCAGAGAGCCATGAAATTTCGGAGCAATCCATGAATAAATCCTCTCTTAATGATCTTTCTGAATTTCTGGCATGAAACAGAGGAGCATGAAATATATGTCAAGCACAGAGTAAATCAATACATGTTAATAAAATGCCCAGAAATTTGTAAGAAACAAAAAGCCCTCATGTGATATTGTTACATGTTTTTACAGGGAAAAAAAAGGAAAAAGTACCTCCCAAAAACAACGTTGGAGTTCTCAGTCTTTTTGTTACCTGACTGGGAAAAACCAGATCAGTATGGTATTACTTATATAGAGATATATGTGAGTAGTGTGTGTGTTTCAGTGTTTGTGTGTGAGAGAGAGATACTGTTTTGCAGTATGAGAGGCCAGAAATTGATGAGGGCATCGTCTAATCTCTACTATGCCCTGATTGTATGGATATAACTCGTTACACTTGATTGCCTCAAAATGTCATTTAAATTGGACATATACTTTTATTCCTTTTTTGTTTTTTTGAGGGGGTTAAATTTCTGAAACGAGTGATTAATCTTGCATATCTAAGGATGAGAAAAACATCGATTTCGTATATATTCTTCTTTCTTCGAGAAACATGGATGGCGAAATTGCAAAATTAGTTTTGTAATTAACGGAGACTGACGGAATTGGTCATATTCAAATTTAAATTTTTGATATAGTCATGTGAGTATTAAAATTGCTCGAACTGCATCCTGTTTTTGGCAGCAATTTGACAAAATGATAGGAATTATGGTAGAAATTGGGAAATTCCGACCAATGTTGTTGATGACATGCTGATATGGCGCGTTGGTGGGTGAAAGAGAAAGATGACTGGACATTAAATAAGATAACTAAGCATGCTAAGATAGACAAAAATCACCATATGGAACCTTATTTTCTGCCGGAATACCCAATTTTTGTCATATTACCGGACGACATTTCAACTTCGGACCAAAATAGTATGTAAATTGAGCAATTTTAATACTTACAAGACTAAATTAAATTTTGCGATTTGAACCTGACCAATTTTGTCGCCCCTTACTAACATAATTTTGCAGTTTTGCCATTATAGATAAACATTTAATTACATGTCATTTGTATATGTAAATGTGTATATATTATCCTGAACTAGCTATTTACTCATATGACCACTTTGCCCTCGTTAATTTAAGCGTTTTGGCGATTTTCATCTCATGCCCGTCGGAAAAAGTGGAACACCAAAAAACAAAGAGAATTGTATATTAAAAGTAAGACACAACCATACGTTATTTAAAAAAAGAGGAGAAACAACCGTGATTTAATGAATTGAGAGAGTTTAAGACATGAGAAAGATTGTAAACAAGAATCAATAAATACATACTCAATAAATACATAGGGATAATTACAAAAACAACTTTGAGATATTATTCGAGTATATACATACACATACATATAGACGGTTATGTTAGTTGAAGATAACTAATTTCTGTTAGTTAGTTACAAATATTGTTACATTAGTTTCTGTTATTCCTCTTGTATAAATACATCAGCTCACAACATCAATAAAATAACTTTCTCTCATTTCATAATAATGGTGAATATACACAGCCTATAACATGGTATCACGAGTCCGGTAACTGGGGTTTTTCCGGCAGCCTTTCCACTTTTCCGGCGAGGCATTTCTTTTCTTTTTTCTCGCCAGAGCTGTTGTAATGGAGTACACAACTTCGGCTATTTCACTTCCTACTTTTACTACCATCACTTTGCATCCGGATCGATCTAATTATACTTAATGGCAATCACAAATTCTAGCAAACCGTTCGAGCACACGGTTTTGATGGCTTTTTGCTTGGTACTGTTCCAATTCCATCACAATTCTCACAAGGTTCGCTCGATTCTCCTCCAACTCTTAATACTGAGTTTCAAGCCTGGATTTGAAGGGATGCGTATCTTCTCGCCTTGGATTTTGTCGCCGATCTCTCGAGTGTATGCTTGGTCATGTTAATCGTTGTTCGACCTCTGCTCAAATTTGGACTACTTTGGAGAAATTATTTGATCTTCATCGAAAGCTCAAGTTATGCATCTTCGTCATTACTTACCACTAAGAAGGGTGATCTCTCGATTGACGATTATATTTTGAAAATGCGAATAGCGGATAATTTACTTGTCACGATCAAGTGATTAGTGATGATGATCTGATTTTGTATATCCTTGCTTTGGTTTAGGTCCCGAATTTGAGAGTATAGTGGTGAATTTGACAAATCACAATGATTCTCTCTCACGTTACATGAGGTTCAATTTTCGTTACAATCTCATGAAATGAGGATAGCTCATTCCTCTACACCGTTGGTTGGATTGTCTCCTTCTCGCTCATGTTGCTCAACGAAGGTTTGGTGGATCCGAGAATATTGGTTTTTCGGGGTAATTTTGGTAATAGAGGTCGTGGGCCGTGGTAGGTTCAAGCAGAACAAGGCGAACTTGCCAGATTTGTGGCAAGACTAATCATCTTGCTTCAAAGTGCTTCAAAAGGTTTGATGTGAGCTTTGTTGGTTTGTATACTCCTTCTCCACCTATTGCTCAAGCTCATTTATATGATATGTCTCAAGCTTAATCTCCTGGTTCATCACATGTAATGGCTGCTACTACCTATCCTGTCGACAATTCATGGTACATTAACAGTGGTGCTTCTACACATGTCACTTCCGAGATTGGAAATCTTAGCATTCATCCTCTTACCATGGTCATGATAAGCTGACGTAGGTAATGACTTATTCTATTTCTCACACTGGTTTATCCTTTCTTCCAAGTCTTTCTCATTCACATTCTCTATCCTTGCATAAAATTCTCGTGTGTTCCTAATATTACTAAGAACTTGCTTAGTATATCTCGGTTTACAAAAGATAACAATGTCCGTGTTGAGTTTCATAACACTTTCTGTTTTGTCAAGACAAAACAACAAACCAAATTTTGCCGAGGGTGTCCTCGGGGGGGGCTTTACCAGCTTGATCTCAACCACTTCTCTGTCCCCGCCAAGTCATCTTCTTCTTCTCGGTTCAATGCAATAGTGTAATTTTGCTTCTTCTATTTCTTCTCCCGATATCCGGCATCATAGATTGGGCCATCCATGTAACTCTACCTTTGCTAGTGTCATGAAACAACCTTCATATTCCTTTTAGATGTAATAAACTCAACTTTTGTGAAGCTTGTAAAATAGGGAAATTACACTCTATGAATTTTCCTTCAATAAAATCGAAGTTTGTAGCTCCTTTTGATCTTGTGTACTATGATGTTTGTGGCCTCCGCCACCCCATCTTGTGATGGCTACAAATACTATATTCATTTTCTTGATGAATTTACCCGGTTTACTTGGATCTTTCCACTGGTTTCTAAGAGTGAAGTCTATCCTACTGATTCCGCAATTTATTTCATTAATTGAACGACGCTTTCTAGCAAAATAAAGGCCTTTCGATGTGATTGGGGGAGAATATAGAAAGCTTTCCTCTCATTTTCAGTCCCTTGGTATTGTTTTTAGACATCCATGTCCTTATACTTATGCTCGAATGGTATGCCGAGAGAAAGCACCAACATATTGTTGATCTTGGGCTTACATTGTTATCTCATCCTCATCTTCCCTTAAAATTCGGTGGGATGCATTTTCTCTTGCCACATATCTTATTAATCTATTTCCTACCTCAAATGTTACAAAATTCCTCTCCTTTTCAAAGAATTATTTCATAGAGTCCCCCATTACTCATTTCTTAAAGCTTTTGGTTATGCTTGCTTTCCTATCTCGCACCATGTAATAATCATAAACTTCATTTAGATCTTCTAAGTGTATCTTTTTGGGTTATAGTTCTCAACATAAGGGGTACAAATGTCTTCATCCTTCGGAAGAGTGTATATTGCCGTAATCGTGGCTTTTAATGAGCAGATTTCCTTATCCTCGCTTGTTTACATCACCACTTCTTCTTCTCTTGTTGTTAATTCACCGCTTGCTCTTCCTCCGATCATCATGTTCTTCCTCTTTCTCCTGTTTTATCCCCTATTCCCGCTCCCTCAAAGATTCCCCTATTCCCTCTATTCATTCCTCTCGTGTCTTCATCTTCTCCTTCTCCACCTCCATCTCCACAACCACCTCCACCACCGCCTCCACCTTCGCCTCCTTCCCTCTCATTCTATGATCACTAGATCTAAGAATGGTATACATAAGCCTAAAACGTTCACTACCTCCTCTCAACTGCCTCTCGAGCCTTCTTCTCGTCTGAGCATTATCCGACCCTGGTTGGAGGGCTACAATGAACTTGGAATTTCGGGCTTTGCTTAAGAATCATACTTGGGATTCTTCCTCCTTCCTCACGATATGAATCGATATCTAATAAATGGATGTTTAAGGTGAAACACAATGCGGATGGTACCGTTGAGAGACTCAAAGCTAGACTAGTAGCAAGAGGCTTTCAACAAATCCCCGGTCTTGATTATTTTGAGACATTCAAATCTGTGGTTAAGCCTCTAACCATTAGGATTATGTTTTCTTTAATTTTCAAAGGGTTGGACAATTCAACAAGTTGATATTAATAATGCCTTCTTAAATGGCTCTCTCAAATAGGATGTCTATATGGTTCAACCAGAGGTATTTATTCATCCCGAAAAACCTCATCATGTGTGTAAACTAGTCAAAGCCTTGTATGGTCTCAAACAGGCTACCCGCCTGGTTTGACAAACTAAAAGAGTTTCTTTTGTCTCTGCTTGAGTTTTGTGTGTCTGCCTTGATAATTCTTTGTTCTATTTATCGGGAGGTAAGCTTACATTGGTCTTGGTCTATGTGGATGACATTCTTCTCACCGGGAATGATTCTAAGCTTGTTTTGGATCCGATTCGAGGTTAAATTCTCGCTTTCTCACTCAAGCATCCGGGAGAGGTTCATTATTTTTGGTCTTGAGGCTCATAATGTGTTTGGTGGTTATGTTCTCAATCAACCTAAATACATTACTCATCTTCTTGTCAAGACTAACATGTTGGACTCGCAAAAGCTAGCACTACTCCCTATTGCTCTAGCAAATTATATTTAAATGACAACCCCCTTTCTCCTTTCCAGTTTTTACGGTACCATTGGTAGCTTGCAATATCTTACTATGACTAGGCCGATATAGCCTATGATGTTCACAAGCTCGGTCGCTTTCTTCATGCTCCAACCGAGTTTCATTGGGTACTGCCTGCAAAGGTGCTTAGGTATCCGAAAGTGGTCTAAGTTTCTTGGTATCTCTTTCACAAATTTTCTCCTCGGATGAATTTGGAGGCATTTGCGGATGTGGATTGGGCCGGCTCACGGGATGATAGAAGTCTATCAAATGGGTATTGTGTTTTTCTTGGTCCAAACCTTATCAATTGAGCTCCAAGAAACAACAAGTGGTGGCTAGAAGAGTACGAGAGGTTGAATACGATCCTTAGCCAATGCTACTTCGATATTGTTTGATTCATCTCTTTTTCATGAACTTGTCCATGCAATCGATTGAGTCTCCTATTATCCTTTGGCGTGACAACTCTAGTGCTATCTCCTTAGCATCTAATCTCGTTTTCCCGCAAAAGGACCAAACACATTGAAATTGACATACATTTTGTTAGGGAGAAAGTACAGAGTAAAGTTGTGGATGTTCGTTTTGTGCCTTCGAATCTCGGGTTGCGGATGTGTTGACTAAACCTCTTTCTCTCGGTTCATTTTCGTGCTTTGTGCTCGAAGCTCACTCTGCGAAACCCCCAAATTTCGGTTTGAAGGGGGTATATTCGAGTATATACGAAAACATACATATAGATTTAAGTTATGTTAGTTGAAGATAACTAATTTCTGTTAGTTAGTTACAAATCTCACATTAGTTTCTCGTTATTCCTCTTGTATAAATACATCACTCACAACATCAATAAAATAACTTTCTCTCATTTTAAAATAACGGTGAATATACACACGGCTAAAAACAGATATAGTCTACTTGTAAAAAACTCATTATCTTTTAAAATTAAAAATACCTATGATATTTGTTTTGCTTACAAAATTGCACAATCAAAAGGCTACAAGGAGTATTTTGTTAGGTAAATACGAACGTCCAAGAGTTATTGGTAATGTTGAAAGATAACTAGAGTTTTTTTAAATTAAACTAACCTTTCGGCGTAGTTTTTCTAATTATATCTAAGTATAAATGACCCATCTCATAGTTAAAATGAATAGTTGATGTCGAAGGAAATCGTTAATCCAATGTAATATAGTGAACCTTGATATTTATGGTCTCAAGAGCCTACTAGCAATTTTTGTTTTTGAAGTTAAACGTTTTTTGGACCAATTGTTAGCTTTTTGGGATTGAATGTTTTTATCGATGTGTTGAGATATGTCACTTAAGAGTTGTCTCACATTGATTAATTAAGGGGAAGTGAGTCCACTTTATAAGCCAAGTGTGCTATTTCTCCTATTACCAATTGATTTTAGGATGGAACCTCACTTGGTAGACTTGGACTCTCTCTCATATCAGTATACGCTTCATGTGTGGGACCGTCAAGTCCCCCTGAATTTAATATGGTATCAAAGTTGGTCCCCTTCCTCGATCCAATGTGGGTCGTATCACATGATATGATTGAGTGATTAATGAATCATGTGATGATGATTAAATTGACGATGGACTTACAAGTGGGGCGTGTTGAGATATGTCACTTGTGAGTTATCCCACATTGATTAATTAAGGGAATGATCCACTTTATAAGCTAAGTGAGCTACTCCTCCTATCACTAATTGATTTTAGGATGAAATCTGCAGGCTTGAACACTCTATCATATTGCAACGCTTTATATGTGGGACCGCATCAGTCCCCCGAGTTTATAACATGAGGTCATTACATATCAATTACTTTAATTTAAGCACTCAAGGAAAATGGTATGTTCCGTTCTTGATAGTTCTGTAACATTTTTCTATTTTAAGGAATTTAAAAAGGACAAAAAGGAATTATAGTGAACAGGGGAAGGTAAAGAAGACTAAGAACTCGTTTGATTTCATTCTTTAATTAGCACTTACCACTAGCTTGTAGCTCAAGTGGTACTCACTCACTCTTTATAAGAGTATTAACTAGTGTTCAACCTTGTATCTTTCGGTTTATTTGAGATTTATAAAAAAAAATTCATTAATTAGCACTTTATCTAAAACTAGAAGTACTTTTGGATTAGTTATATTTCTATATTGGCTATATATGTAGGCTTTATTAAAAATAAAAAAGTATCTGTTTTATGATATTTTATGCATGATGATACGTGAAATATATGTTAATAGACCATAATGCATAGTATTATGATATTTTAATGCAAAAAATATTTTTATGGATTTTTTATGGCTACAGTTGTACTTTTATGGATTTTTTATGCAAAAATTAAATATTTTGTTTGGTTTGGCATGTACATTTTCATTTTTAAGTTTGACCAATATTGTTAAAAATAGAAAATAGGGAGTACTACTTTTTATGAAAATGCGTACAACTATTACATATTCAAAATTTTAAATAATAATGAAATAAGACTAGCTAGAACGATGGGCTTCGATAATGTGAAAAACTAACTCTTTTTTTTTGTCGACTCATTAAAGATTCTCACACCGTAAAGAAAAACTAGCTCTGTTGCTGATATGGCATTTGGGTGCACAATTTGACAAAACTACCCCTTGTAATAACGAGCATTTAAATTTAAGGGATGAAGATATTAGCCATTTTTAGCGTGAATGTAACCAAAGTATACAAACAGAGTTGCATATGGATTATGGACTAGCTCGTTTCTTTTTCCCCTTCATCTTTTGTTGGACGAGTGGGGATTTTTATTTTGGTTACGAGAAATTGTATCTGCAAATTTATTTGATATGGAGTCAGGCAATGTAGTTTTCTTTCTAAGTCAAAAAAAAAATGTAGTTTTCTTTCTAACAGAAAGAAAAAAAGATAGGGGTGATAATTTGCCCTGTCGGCTATCCCTTACCAACCATTTTTGTTTCAACACTACTACAAAAAAATTTTAGTTTACCGACAAAATTTGCGGACATAAATATTTTTGTAATGTTACAGTTACCTACATAATACCAATAAAATAAAAAATAATATTTTCCCCAAATTATACCGGCAGATCACAACTAGTTTTTATATAGGTATTTTACAACACTTTTAGATTATGTAAGTAAATATTTAACTACAATGATTTATCTACAACGATTTACCTACACTTTACAATTATTTTAATACATATACATACGATTTTTCTCGTTGATTTAAGCTTACACTTAGCTAAAAATCGGGTGAGCTTGTATCTCAACTAGAATATTATTCCTGGATTATTGCGCCTAATGTAGGGCGCAAATGAACCAAGCCGCCGTGAGCTATTCGGAGCTCGATTCGATAAAAAGCTCGTTCGAGTTCGTTTAATGAGGCTCGTTAAAATAAACGAGTCAAACTCAAACTTAGATATATTCGGTTCGTTAGTTCGTGAACATGCTTGGTAGTAAGTTCATGAATAGACTCGATGGTAAGCTCGTATAAATTAAACTAATAATTTGACTTTAATTTTAATTTTTCATATTTTCACTTATGATAATATAAAAATATTTCAATAAATTTATTTGTTAGAATAAAATTATAAGTTTTAATAAATATATTAAGTGTTTTAGATATATATAATATTAATTTTGTAATAAATTGAAGAATAATTTAATTTATAATTAATATTTACTAAGCTCGTTTAGTTCGATTAAGCTCGATAAAGTTCGTGAGCTATCGATATGTTCAATAAATTCAGTGCTTGAGTTTGACTCGATAATAAACGAGCCAAACTCAAACACTTAAAAGCTCGGTTCGGTTCGATTCGATTGCAAATAGTCTAATGTAAGAAAAAACCGCACTGATATTGCCTACGCAGCTTAATAAACTCAATAGATTTACAAGTAATCTTTGCAATGACCATTGAAGGCATTGATAATAGTTCTTAGATATCTAAGACCCACCTTAAATTATGGATTACATTACTCAAGATATCAAGTCGTATTAGAAGGATACGAAATGCTAATTGGATATGTGATATAAAAGATTCCAAATCCACTAGTGGTTATATTTTTACCATTGATGGTGGAGCGGTGTCATGATCGGATTATCTACAACGATTTAACTATATTTTACAATTATCTTAATACTTATACCTACAGATTTTTTTGTCGATAAACTGTTTTTTTTATCATAGTGCAATCTCATCCAAATTCAAGTTCTACTTGTCATTTCACCGTGTTGGTTTACATCGAATTTTATGTAAAAGGTTATTATTTTCTTTTACTAAATTATTAATTTTTTTTAATGTCAAGTAAATTTAAATTCCAAATCTTTATTTAACCGGACACAAAGCTTGTGTTGGAAACATGTCAAAATCAAAGGGGATTTGCGTTATACACAATTTGGTAGCATCGAACAAGCCTAATATAGTCCAGCTAAAATCATACTTTTTAATTTTCATATTGATCAAAACGTTAATTAATAAACAAATAAGGAAACACAAGCATAAATAACAGTTGGCTAAGCTTATTTAAAACATCTTATAAGTTTTTACATCTTATAAGATATTTGATCTTATTTTAAGAATAAGTGGTAGAAGTGTTTGGATAAAAAAGATGTTGTAACTTTTAAGATGTTAATAATGGCAATTGTGTAATTAAAATAGCCAAAATTAAAGGAGGTTGTTGAAATAAGATCTTATTTTGAAAATAAGTTGGGATTCCCAATTTCTTTGAAAAAACAAAAAGCAGATTATAAGCTCCTAACATCTTATTTTAGACTTATAAGATCTTTTTTATAAAAGTTTACTTAAGCAAATTTAAACAACTTATAAGCTCTTCAAAACATCTTAAAAGTTTATAAGCTCACCAAACACCCTCTTAGTGTAACTTTATGTTATAATTTTTTTTTTGAGAAATAACTTTATGTTATAATTAATTAGTTATGATTGGTTGAAGTTTTCTACTTTTCTCATCATCTATTTTTTTTTTGATATCGAGGTTCCATGTTCCCACATAACTAGTCGTTGGAGAAACAACCCAAGCCTCTCAAGATCGCTTGCCCATGTAAACTGCGAGAATGCACACAATGGCTTTGAGGTCCTTAAGCCCTCATGAATTGCTCCCCATGTAAAACGCGAAAATCCACAATGACTTTTAGGTCCCTAATATCCTCAACTAACGCGCACAATGAGTCGCCCCCAAGTGATTGTTCTATCTTTGGATTCTCCTCTATCCAAATCCCGATTCCCACCGAGTTCCAGCCTCCCCACACCGCTTTGCTTGAAGCCCCCTCAATATTAATTATTCAACCATTATGCCACGGGGCTCGAATCCTTAACCTCTCGAAAGTGAGGATAAGAGTTATCTCACCTTGCGGTCAAGGATCATTGGAGCAATTTATCATAAGCACCAAAAAGATGCAGGACTAACTAAATTACAAATCCAAGGCACAATGAGAAAAGTAAATTAAAGTTAATATTATAAATAATAAAAACTAATAAACATCTTAGATTATTACACATAATTAATTGAAGTTTTTAGTTCATAGATTATTGGACATAATTAATTGAAGTTTTGAGTGTCACCTAAATATTAATTCCGGGGAGAAATATGTACTTTGCAAATATCAAAGGCATTTTCCATAATCGGTTTAATACTGCAAGCATCTTGACCTAATAAACTAACAAAACCAATATTCCAATCGACTGCCAATTCTGTAATGCTGCATGTATAGATAAAGTTTTCTGAAATATTCACAACTTGTCTTGCCTAAAAGTAATAATGAAAATATATTGGTCTTGCAAAAATCTTAACACCCACCGCCCAAGGCATAAATACACGTGATCATGAGAAGGAACTTTTTCTAGCAGTAAACAATGAAATATTGATTTTGTTAAATATCAACATACGAGAAAAGGAAAATGTGAAATTCCATCCTATAAATTGACCTATATTATGAGATTCGGTCTTTTATCTTGGTAGATTTGAAATTTAGTCCTATAAGGTTGTATGACATTTGATATTTAGTTCTATATACTAGAATCTTTAGCTTCTTGGTCCTGTAAATTACATTTTTAGTTTACTTTGAGTCCTCCATGTTAAGAAATTGCGTGTTTTGGTCCTTTAATCAAGTTTAAAAGGATTTGTTTTTATCTCACTTATCCAAATCTATTTATCCCGGAACTTAAAAATGATATCACAACCTACTTTTATTAATTTTTTTTAAGAATTGTTTATTATATTTATGTAATTAACCTTTGGTGAGGAGAATTATCTCCAAGAAATGGATCTGGATAATTAACTGTCCAAGATGTATTCATTACAGGAGGTATCGTCAAATCTTGACAATGTACGAAGAAAATCAAGATAACTGATATGTCTAACAAGTAATCACAAGAGTAAGGAAAAAAAAACCTTCCAACATTATGAAAAACAAAAGTATATAATCTAAACTACATTTGATTAAATTAGATGTTATACACAAATCTGATAAATCAACAGGAAACAATACATCAAAACCATTGGTCAATTCTAGTAACATGTCCAATTGTTTGAAGGATCGAGACAAGAAAAAATCATGAAATTTCTTGAAAGGGTGGATCAATCAATTCACCGAACAGACAAACTCCTAAAAATATACATGAGAGACAAAATCTGGACATACGATTTCATTACCAAGAAATAAAAATGTATGTCTCGGAAAGATCATGCAAAAACCTCGACTGGCGGTGTTGCGAACCATCACATTCGGTGCGATCTCGGTCAAAAGAGGTATAAAATTCATTAAGAGATTGTTTAATTTATGTACGGAGGCATATTGGGTCTGATATGGTGGTAATGTACTATTTCCTTTTAAAAGTTCAAGATACAAATTTGAGATTATTTATACAGGACTAAATTGCTAAAAATTGTCAAGTTATAGGACCAAAATTAACATTGTTAAGCTAAATGACTAAATATCTAGAAATTTAAAAGTTAAAGGACTAAAACTCTAACGTGACAACTTAAAAGACTAATTAATTCGCAAGTGAGTCCAAGTTAAAGGACTTGAAATCTTATTTTCCCGACGAGAAATATATAGAGGTATCAAAATGAGCTAGGCATGCACGTCGTGCTAGCTCAACCCGTCATGTAAAAATAATATTGGGTTACGCGTTGTAATTTTAGACACTCATTTGGAAGGGGAGCGAAATGGACCATTTGGGTTGTGGGTTGAAGTGGGTTGGGTCGGATAATTCGCTTTTAGTTACTTTTATCTTTGTGTATTCTATCTGTAAATAATGAAGATATATAGTACAATAATTAAAAACTTTGTCATTTGAAACATCTAATATTTTAGAGATTATTGATGGAGATAAATAGGAAGTAGATGGAGAAGAATATATGAATGTGATAGTTTATGAACTTTAGAGACTTTGTATTATTTATTTGGTCATTTATATATAGTTTAATATTCTGCACTCTTAATTTCTTATGTAGATATTATTGATTATCGAATTATTTAATTAAATTTAATAAATAACATATTGATTATATAGGTAGAATATGAATATTACAAACAATTTAGTTTTTTTCTCTGGGTTGGCCCGTTTAACCCGCAACCCAAGATAGATTGAGTTGGGTTGGAGTTTTTTCATGGGTTGAACTGGGTTGGGGGTTTTCACCCGTCAAAATGAGGCAAGCCCACCCGCCAACCTATTTGAGACATCCAAAAAAGAACAATAGATTATATATTTGAGACAGATAGAATACCTTATATTTGAAACAAGCTAATCAGATATACAAAGGATGCAATTAAACTTTTAATGTGATTGGTCACAACATGGATCTAGATTAGAAATTGAATGGATAGTGATCTTTAGTTTTAATGTAACCTTTCTCAAAACTAAAGGTTACATTAACTGAATGGGAAATATCCAAAATTCATTTCTAGTTTCTAGTGTTGAAAAATGAATTTTGAGAATTTATTGATTAATTAATGAGAATGGATTTTATGTAGGTTTAAAATGAAATTATGTTTGGTTGAATTTTAATAGTTTTGAAATAATATTTTATGTATATAAAATAATATTTTTTAAAAGTAATTTTTAAAATAATATTTTGTTTTAAAAATAAGTTGGGTTAAATTATATTTTCTTTTTAGGAGACTACAAGCATTCAGTTAAGTAATTCTTTTGTTTTTTGGAATGCTATATATATGCTGGTAAGGTTGGGAAAAGATCTCTTCTAATTCCCACATCCAGGCTGTTCTTCCAAGTTCCACCCCTGGTCCCCTACAGGCTACACACCCCCAAACGTGAAGAAAAATGTAGGTGGTCTTGTTTGTAACTCGTATTGGGAATAGTAACGATCATTACCACATGTGAATGTACCTTGTTGCTATCTACAAAATAATATATATATATATATATATGTATATATATATATATATATATATATATATATATATACGGGAGGGTTATATAGGACCCCTATTATTGTGAAAGACGTAGGACCGCATCCAAGCCGTAGATAAATTGATGTAGATGAGTCGAGATTAATCCTGTCTATTTGGGCAAATAATTCAAAATACTTGATCAAATGGAGGGTACATTAGTCCATACAATAATATATTATGGTATCTAAATCTAGTAAATCCCACAAAAATAGGATTAGTTACAATCAAACTCCACCATATATGTTATCGAATTAAATCGTCCACTTCATTTCACCTTGTCCACCATTCTTCTCTAACGTAGATAGTCTCCCAACTCACCGAAAATTCACCATTTGCGTGGAAAATAAACAAGGAAGGAGGAATGGACGACACATATGAAGAAAGCTTCAATACTAATGAAGAACAAGGTAACACTTTTCCTTGACTACGAAATTGTATTCATTGTTCCTTTTGTTCTTGATTCTCCTTAATATTTGATTCGTAATTTTTCCTAAAATCAATGATTCGATCAATCATTTTCATTTTTACTTGTAATTATTACCCGAGAAATATGCTTATGCGGGCCTCACAATCACGCTTATTCCTTGAGAATAGTATGCTTACAAGTGTGAACTTCTTAGTAGTCCATAAAAGGGCATATCTTCATGCCATTTTGTGTGTGTGTGTATGTTTACCCATTGAGTTGCTTGTTCGTTATGATAAATTTGATTTCATTTGCCTATAAATGTGCTT
Organism: Rehmannia glutinosa; assembly: GCA_016081115.2. Taxonomy (NCBI): domain Eukaryota; kingdom Viridiplantae; phylum Streptophyta; class Magnoliopsida; order Lamiales; family Orobanchaceae; genus Rehmannia; species Rehmannia glutinosa. The sequence goes on along the minus strand of JABTTQ020001702.1, from coordinate 15,933 downwards.
ATGATTACCACCATACTTCCGAACACCTAAAATTTAGTTCCCCGTCCACATTCTTTTTCTTCATATTAACCGGATAATATGCTTATTAGTATCCATAATAATGCTTATCTATTAATTCTAATATGCTTATAAGTATGAACATATATCCAAGCATGAAATTTAATTATTCGTCCCCATTTTTTCCTTTAAAAACGATATGATATGATAGAAAACATGTTGCATAATAAACTATGTTGCACAATAACCGATCAGGTTAATTGATCATTATTTAGGTTGTATGAACCGAAATTGTTTGATTACAACGCCTATTGTTCCGGTCATGTTCTTTGCTTATATGTCAAGATAGTATTGCTTATAAAAAGTGACTCGTTATGCTAACGTAGTTTCAAAATCTTGCTTATTTATTTCTTTTGTTGAGACAAATAATTGCAAGTGCTCCGCAACAACGGATTGAAATAACAACGGATTCGTCTCAGAATTGGATACCGAATGTGATGAACATCGACTCCAAAAGAAGGGATGATTTTTGATAGTGTCGGGAGCGGAATACAATTCTACAAGGATTATGGGCATGCCACCGGATTTGATGTGAGAATTAGTACAACCAAACGCCTACGGTGATATAATACACATGCAATACGTTGTTTGCAACCGCCAAGGGTTCAAAAAGGTTGGCAACTCATCCGCATCTCATGAAGAAGCGGAGCTAAATGATGACGAAGTCTCACAAGTGAGACACAGAAAACCGACAAGGGTGGGATGCAAGGCGCGTTGCGTGTTCCAAGCCACCAACTGCTTCTTACGCAAGAAAGAGTTTTGAAATCCGCACACGCATTCATTGATGCCCGGGGTGTCTGAGACACTTTCTAAAGGCGAATAGGAATTTAAATTTGGCTCACCAAAAATTCATACTAAGTCGTATAAAAGCAAACATTGGGCAAATAAAACTTATCGATCATAAGGAGATGGTTGGAGGGTATTCGAATGTAAAGCGCCGCCAATCGACTTTAAAAATTTCAAGAGAGAGCTGAAAGCTTATGTCTGGAGCCGATGCACAACTTATTATTGATAAGTTTTTGAAAAAGATTGAAGTTTGTCCAAATACAAAGATTCAACTATGACGTTGATGAAAACGACCAACTTACACGATTATTTTGGGCCGATCCGATGTGCAAGCAAAACTACGAGAATGTTCGGGGGATGTTATATCTTTCGATGCAACATACAACACTAACAGTGCGGTGCAATCGCAATGTAGAATTCATGCTCCTTCATCTTTTGTTTTTAAATTAGTCCACGAATGCATAACAAAAAAGAAAAGAGTGCTTACGAGTTGCTTTCATCATCGCATACGAAGATATATAATTTTTAAAGAAAATGACCATTTCATTACAACATGTATTGATGATGTGTGGATATGCATACGAATTTAACATAATATGCTTATATATTATTACAATGTTGCTTATGTATTTTAAAAAATTGCATGCGTCAACTTGAACTTGAAAGAAATTTCTTATCTTGTGGAAATGAGACTGACTTGTCACAACAAACCTAGGTACAAAATGGTTTTCGCGCCGTTCACTTGGTGTGGACAATCATCGAAGATGTGTTACGTTAGGTAATGCCTGGGTTACTTCTAAAGGAAGATGAAGATTCGTATGTCCGCTATTCAAAATTTCTTAAAGGCAATGGGGCATGAGCCAACATACATAGTTATCGATCAAGATCCCGCAATGAAAAATGCTATTAAAAGGGATTTTCAAGAACAAGATTTCACCGACTATGTATGTGGCATATCATGGAAAAGGTTGGTGCGAAAGTGGGGCATACTTTGCTTAAGGACGAGGAATTCATGGAAAGATTGAATCGCATTGTTTGGAGTAACTACATTGAACCTCCAAAATTTGAGGAGAGATGGGCACAGATTGATGAATGATTACCACCGTGACTTCGATTCATGGTTCAAACATATGTTTGAAATCGTAAAATCGTGGATACCCACTTATTTTAAAAATGTGCAATTGAGCGGATTACTCGTAACCACGCCAAGATCGGAAAGTGCTAACAAATTTGGTTCGGGAGTTTCACCAACCCACAGTTAGTCTAGTGGAATTTTTCATGCACTACGATAGCGCTACGTGGCTCAATGACATGCCGTAGACAAACCGAACAACGAGATGGAATCCACTTGCCCAAATGCAAAACACAATTAGAAATTGAGAAACATGCACCAATTGTGTATACTAGAACAGTGTTTTCTCAGTGAGCACCGAAATCGAATCATCTTGTTACAAGTGCGTGACAATGGAAATAAAAAACGGGTGACACCGCAATTATAAAATCAAGGACGTGGAAATAGGAGTCTTTACAAAGGTGGTTTCGTATATAAATGAAGATGCGATGGAATGCAATTGCAAAATGTTTCAACAGATCGGGCTTGTATGTCGTCATATTTTCTCGCTACTAAAAGAGGCCGATAAAATCCTTACCAAATATATTCACAAAAGATGGACGAAAAATGCATCCATGCTACGGTGTCCAAACAATGATTCGTTGAACAATTTCGGATCGGATATGCGTGTGATACAACGATCCAACATTTGGTCCGACATTCACTATTGTTTGATTCTATCAAATGACGACAAATCCAAGATTGAATACCAAGCATCATAAAAGAACATAAAGAACAATTGTCAAGGATCAACAAACCGATTCTGTGCGGTGAATGACAAACATTGATCGAAGGATTCGTTGGAGATAAAACCCACTAGGCGTCGTAGTGTTGCCGCCAACACGGGCCAAAAATAAGGGGAGCGGCAATGAGTCAAAAGCCGACTTCGTCGAGTCGAAGGAAAAGGCAATAAAGGCAAATGACAAAAATGAAGAGACGTTGTGGGAAATGCAGAGAAATATGTTCGCACAATAGCAGGATGATGTGCGACAAGTAGTCGATGATTTTTTTTTTTTGGAGTGCATGTTTGAGATCGCTTATTAAAGCATTTGATACGCTTATTTATTCATATTTAATCGCTTATTTTTTAAGTTAATTTTTTTATCTTGCACTTTGATTATTTTCTAACAATATAAAATAACATGATATACGTACCTACAAAAACATTAAAATCATTGGACAACATTTAACTCATGCTAAAACACATTTGAATACTACTATATAGTATGACATACTTGATAAGTTATAATTTTTGAAATAATGCTAACAAGACAATTGATTTACAGTGCATCGTTTGAATTCTCGCTTACGAAACATTTGTATACTTGAAGAAGTTAAAACATTGGAATATTGCTTGCAAAAGAGATTTCTCATTCATTACGGTGAAGAAGAACACTGTTTAAAAATATTTGAAGTAATGCTAGAAACATTTTATCATATCATGAAAATGATTGCTTACAAATAGAGTAAAATCGCATATTAACCACTTGAATTCTCGCTTACATAGGCACTAATAAAAAAACATTCAAAACACCACTAAAAAGTACTTCAAAGACCAAGCAAGTTAACTGTGTCTGGAAGATCGCTAAAGAGTACTTCAAATATCAATAAAAAGTACAAAACAAAGAAAATATTCCGGGTTGATCTTAATTCCTTTTGGCAAACTCCTTCACTCGTCCCCATTATCGCATCCCTAAGATCATTCAGTGAGTCTAAGCATATTGCAACGTCTTTCTACGCATCATCAAAAGTTGCGTGTCGTTCTTCCGGAGCCCGCTATCCCAATTTTTGGTCCCACCTCCCATATAGGTCTCCATATGGCGCATTGCGAAGATACCACAATCAACTTTGTTATCCTTGTCCCTCCAGGCCATGCACAAACGAGATGCGATGATTCTTTGGATCACATGAGCAATTGACGGAAACCCTTCGTCGATAGGTATTGCGAAAATACTTGTCGCTGTCCATTAAAAAATATATATTTGAATCAAGAAAACAATAAAGAATGAAAATATATCTTCAATCATCTATAGAGACGAATCGACCAATTTATCAGAACGCCGCCGTATTTGAGGGTTTTATTGCCACCAACCGAAGAGTTGTCTAATACCTGGCAGTCCTTTTTTTTAACGTCGAAGCAAAACCATGAAAAATGTTCACTCTTGAATATTGGGAAGAAGAACTACACAATGTGTAACAAAAATGTTAGGTTCATGGACGAAAAAAATTAAGCCTCACCATATCATACATACCAACCGGATCTCCTCCATCCGCCGCTACTGAATCGCTAAACTCGACGTCGAAGCTTTGTTGAATGTCTTAACCGTTTCATTCGTGAATCGCACATTGTCAAGGCATTGCAATTGTGAATGTCTCGCAATAAAAATATGATTAAATTAGAAGTAATTAACCACTCGGAAGCAACGTTTAATGCATACATAAGCATTGTTAATAACAGATACACAAGCAATCTATTATACATAAAGAAATAATGGGACGAATAGCAATAAGCATAATTCAAACCCAACTTAAGAAAATTTATAATCCATGAATTCATAGAAACACTAGCATAATGGAAAGCATTCGAAGCATATTGTGATATATCCATAAGCACAATCTACAAAAACAGAGCATAATAATGGATACTACTAACAAAAAGCATATAAACCTACCAAAAACTCATGCATCACAAAATTATCTACCAAGAAATGCGGGTGAAACATACAAAGGGGATATGTCGTGGCAAAGAATCTACGCGAGAACTATCACCCTCAACGATTCCTTGCGATTCAGGATAAACGACCAGGTATCCACAATAGCCTCGCCGACGATCGTCCGCCCTTCAAAGTCTCCATATCTTGTCTTGTTATATTAAATTCACCACTACCAAATATGACTTCCTCCCCGCATGTTCATACAATTGCTCAAACTAAAAACTTTATAAAAAGACATTTTTTAAAATAAACAAAATAAAAAGAAACTTACGATTCACCGGGATTTTCAAAAATCCAGATTCGATACCATCATTTCAAGTTTTGAACATTCGAAACACGTCAATCTGAATGCATTCTCAATTTGCCCTCCCTCCATCTCATCCGCATCTAACTTAACCTCGTCTTCTTCTTCGCTCCCACCGTCACCGCCGTCTTGTTCCAACTCCTGCGTCACCGGGATCCCCTCATCATCGTCACTACTACCATCCTCATCCTCGTCTTCGCCGCTTTTACCCTCATCCTCCCCCTGCTCATCCTCCTCGTCATCCTCGCCACATCGTCCCCCGACATCGTCTCGATATCTACACCATCTCCGCCAACATCACGTGCCCCGCTAACCCCACCCTCGTTAATAAAATAAAAAAAAAAAAAAAAGTAACAAAGACACATTAGTACAATACTGAAAACCAACATTCTATTCATAGTAAGCGGCGTATATCGGATGTTAAAAATAATGAAAAAAAGCTCAAAAAATCTTACATCCCCGCCACAATTTTAACAGCTCTTAGGTAACACCCAGATCAAACTTGCAAATCTTCCACATCCTTTTCAGACTTTTCCCTACGACCAAGTGCAATCTCAACTTTTTCGATTTAACTATCGCCTCGGATTATTCCAAAAGCTTCATTCAGTGCGTCTCGCTCATATTGTCGCATGGGTCCGCCCACGTCCAATGTATGCTTACTAGCCGAGCATATAAGCATCATCACCGAATCTTGTAATTTGCAAAAGTCTCATACGCTTTGTCATCTCTTTTGGAGAATTTTCAAGCAACGCGATTATGTCGACCACATATGTAGCAAGGCCCGACAACTTCTTCAAAGACTCTTGATTTATACTCCTTTCCAAAAGTTATCAAACCAAAAATGTCGATTCATGGGAGAAATATTTAAATGACTACATATCATGATTTACACTTCATCATTATTTATAAGCATAATAAGCAACATATATAAGGATAATTTTCAAATCCATAAGCGGTCCAAAAACATTAGACAAGAATACCAAAAATAAAAATAATTAATACTTCATTATTCTCAGAAGCATTATTAGCAACACATATAAGCATAATTGGAAACTATCATAAGCAAACCAAAACATTAGACAAAAAAATAGAAAAGTGCAAATAATTAAATACTTCATCGTTATGTAAGCATTATATGCAACACATATAAGCGAGAACTGGCAAAACTCATAAGCAAGACAAAAACAAATTAGACAAAATATACAAAAAACATCATTCTCAGTGAGCAATATTAGCATACCATATAAGATGAACTCATATGTCATAAAAATATTCCAAAGACATTTGAGGGAACTAAAAATTACAATAACAATTTGTAAGCATTTGAGCAACATATATAAGCACATTTGGGAAACATAATATGCATTATTAACTATAAATAAATGCAAGGATTACAACAATCAAATTCTCCATCATTTATCTAATATAAGCAAAATTAACTACATGTATAAGCATATGTTTTATTTACCAATCAAAATGGATTCAACCAACCAAACCGAACTAAAAATTTTACCTCGTGGCTCTCAATCCCGGACGACGTGCGACCTTTCGGCGACGACTTCCTACCCACCCAATGTCACCGCCGACCCTTCGTTCAAAACCGCTATACGGAGCGGTTTCGCCAACCGACCGCCCAAACCCACCTTCTTTCATCTCCTTGCACCCTTCCCTGGATGATCTCGGAAGTGCAACCTCTAATACTTGGGAGAGTTCTAGTCATGTCCCTAGTATAGAAAACAACCCTATCCAAATAAAAACCTACACAAACAACAAAAATTAGAAAAGTATGCAATGTAGTGATACAAAAAATGTAAAACAATAATAATTTACCGCTACCGATAAAAACAAAAGGGGGCCATTGAACATTTTTTGCTTTCCTTCTCCCGACGTGCATGGTTTGTCACTAGCGCGTTAATCGTGTACTCGCACCAACCAAGGTTGCGAATATTCAACATTCTCCAGGTTGTCCATCATGAGGGGTTAACATAACCAATAGGGTTATTCCCGATAATCAAGCAATCCACCAGGGCAACAAAGTGCCTCTTGAACCGACCACCTCCGTCCTCAAATTTTAACATCTCCGTAGCTACGTGTTTTGCCGTGATGTGGTTGTTAGGCTTATTAAAAATCTCACCATTCTTTATAAAGTTCACATCCCCCGCTTTATTCTTCCGTTCAATATTCACACTACCATTTAGGATTCCAAGAACCCGTTCCACATCCGTGTGCGTCTACGTGAATTTTTTTCCGCTTTGATATCGCTGATCCCACCACGCTAATCAAGGGTTGAAAATTTTAACCACCATGAAGTTAATCGTGCCGGTATTTCCACGATCTTCATGTGCAAATATCCACCGAACCCAATCTCGTTAACGGCACTGCCTCAGGCAGGTTCAATTTCTTAATAACTTTGGCGAACCTCCTCGGCCGTTGATCTCGTGCACGATCTGGGGATATTTGGATTCTTCGTCACTCGCTACCGCTATCACTTTTTTACCTTTGTCCTTTCCCTTCCTCTTCTTGCTCCCTTTATCCAATGTACCCTTACTCTTCTTGCTCTCCTTAGCCATCTCCAAAAGAAACACTAAAAAAAATAAGGTAGCAAATAGTCATTCAGCTGTCTCATAAAAAATGGTAACAAATTTAAAGCATACTACATAATATAGGTAAGCATGATATAAAATGTGAGCAAGCATAATTGTCAACACCAAAAATCAGTACACATTATCAACATTCAAACTTACCATACTTGGAAAAAGGTGGGGAATACGAGTTATCAAAGAACAAAAATGTATGTAAAAATCACATAAGAGCTAACCCTAACAGACTTAAGCATTATATATAAGATAAGTAAGCATTATATAGAATGTGAGTAAGCATAGTTCTGAACACAAATAAGCTTAATACATAAGTAAGTAAGCATTATATATAATGTGAGTAAGCATAATTCTAAACACAAATAAGCATTACAAGTCACCAACGTTCAAAACTACCGGACTTGGAAAAAGGTAGAAATACATAGTTATCAAAGAACAAAAATGTATTTCAAAATCCCATAAGACCAATCTGCACTGACTTCAACTTTTCAAGATAATAAAGACAATTTAAACCAAAAACACAAAGAAATGTCCTAACCATAAGCGATATTGTTTTCTCATTAAAGCGGAGACAATCAACAGATTGTAAAAAAAAAGATGGTTATTGACAAACAATAGGCAAATTTCGGCTATTGTTTGTCAACTATCTCCCATATTGATGACAAACTAGGAAAAATACTAATTTCCACCATTCCCCATTATAAGCATTATTCGTGACAATCCTAAGCATATTTACAGGGGACAAAATATAGGCAATATTAAAATCAAATCCACCAATAAAATAGAATACTACATAAAAATGCAAAAAAATAAAAAAAATAATTACGAAAATAAAATGTGAAAAAAGTTACCCTAACCTACACCTTTGTTGGGACGCAATAGAAATTCACACAATTTGTTGTGTTCTTCAAATAAAACTAAGGGTTCCAATGGGCTTCTTCCGGAAAAAACAACAATGTCTCGATTTTGCCTCGCCGGATTTTGATTCTCGATCGGAGATTTGGTGATTTTTCGATCAAGAGATGGTGTTTTTCGGGAAGGGTTGAGTTGGGTATGGTTAGGCCTTATGATTTTTGTTTCGAAGGAAGACGGTGGAAGACAGTTCGAATTGCAGGAAATATGGTGGACGACGGTTGAAATTAGCGTGAGAAATCTTGTGTGGAAGAGTCGTGAATGGTGGAAGACGGTTTTGGAATTGTAGAGACTTTGAGTGTGGAAGACGGTGGATTGGATGAATTGACTTTTTAGTTACCAACATCAGAAAGATATGCAAGATATTGATTTACACGCCCATAACCGCCCCTAAAATTTAGCCCACTACCAAAAATAAATTCCTCCCAAAAAATTGATTTAAAATAAAATTACTAATAAGCCCTTTTTTAAATTAAGTTATATATTAAATAATATTAAAACCTGATTAATCTTAACCGCTTAAAAATTAAATCAATGACTCGGGATTTGGTCTCGTGTACCCACCTAAGATATGTGGACTCACCCGATCTAAATCCTATATATACATACCAATTTTCTTCCATTCCTTTTAATTTTTTTGTGCAATAAATTATTTTTAGATTTCGTGGTGGTTATTGGGCACTATGTCGGATGAAATATGAATCATATCGTTCAAAATTCGGTAAGTTCGATGGCGTTTCCAATTTGATTTAAGTGACACTTGATAAAGCACATTTAGACCGAATGAGATTTTCTACTGCAAACCAGTGGTCCGTCTCATATTTTTATTACGGCTGATTGACACATATATAAAAGTTACCATATTAATTTTGACGAATAAAACTAAGCTAAATTGTAAATATTTATTTTGTAACTTTTTACACGTGTCAATCATCCGTGTGGTAGAACAGAAGATGGAACACCAATTTGCAAGAGAAAATCCCGTCCACAGTTCGACTCATATGGATATTAAACAGTAGACTTTCACAATATCTTTCCACTATACACCAATACAAGAATTAATGAATGTAATTTTCACATTTTCATAAACAAAAAAAAAAAAAGGAATTAACGAATGTCGATATAAGTTTTCTGAAGTTTAATTGAATTTCTGGGAATTTGGATTGGAATTTTGTAAATCAAACTATCATTTGCATTTCTTTCTGGATGGTCAGAAAATTCAAAATTTCAATCCACATGCAACAATTTGATTAAAATATGCACATATAAAACATAAGCTATCCAAGTGGATTCTATATCGTTGAATTAATACATACACACATCCACATAAGTATATATATTAATCCAATGGTATAGAATCTATTTCGATAGGTACCAAGTATGTAGAATCGACAAACCCAAACTTCCCCCACATGATGAAATTAGCCCGTGCAAAACTTGGGCATAAAATATATAGAATAAATAAACTAATGTGATACTGTGATAGTATTGATCTACTTTATCATTGGTGTGTCTTTTGGTGACTTGGACACCTATCCGCCTATCCGGAAATCGGAATGAGTGGGATGCCAATTTTTTCCAAACGGAACAATATCCAATTGGTAGTACCAAATAGTGCCATAGTGGTGAGCAAACGGTAGCACCTAACCGAACCAAAAAAAAACCGGAAACCAAATTTTCATTTTTTCCATAAATGAAATCGAAGCGCAATGCTAGGAAAATTGAACCGAACCAAAGTGCGGTGCGTTTTTTCGATTTGGACTTTATTTTAGGCTTTTATCTTTTTTTGGCTAAAAATTCATATATTTAACAATATATAAATGAAATAAAATTAAAAATATAAAATAATAATATAAAAATAAATATAAAAAGTACACTCATATATTTGGTTCGGTTCAGTGCAAACCAATATCTTCTTGACCAAAATCAATTCTTACCGAAAATTAATTCGGTTTAGTAGATTTAAAACGGAACCAAACTGTCTAACCAAAAAAACGAACTGCACTGCAATGATGCATTGGTTCAGTTTGGTTTTCGATTTTGGTTTGGTTTTGCTCGCCCCTAGTATCAAACAATAATTATAAGATAAAAATTACTATTAGGTCTAACGGACCAATTGTAAGTCCAAGCGCTACAATAATCTGTAGAGGGGTGAATAGATTATCTCCATCTTTTCTAATATACCCTCTTTTTTCGAATCAAATACGCCAAGACAATAATAAAGGTGCGGAATGTAAACAACACGCGTCGATTTATAGAGGTTCAACCCACCTAGGTCTAATCCTCTACCACCCCAAAGATCTCCTGGGATGAATTTCAAAAAGAAAAAGATTTTATTAATTACCAAAATTAATACAACACCTTACAACATCACCTTGAAGAGCACCACACTCTTCTACAACACCACCTTTGAGATTACCACAATCTTTCTTGAAGATTACCACAATCTCCAACGGCACCTTGTGAAGATTACCACAATCTTCAACCTTTAAGAATACCAAATTCTTCAATACCTCAAGAGCACCACACTCTTGAAACACCTATCACCTAGATCACCCAAGTGTATTCTTTCCACAAGAATACTCACAAGGATGTCTTGTGTTGAATGATGACAAAAATCAAGATTACAACTCAATAATGAATATTACAATTTGAGTGCAAGTGTAATCAAGAAAAGCCTAGACCTCAAGATGTGAAAGTGAAATACTTGCGCTATAAATACAACAAGAGTGTTGAATATGAAGGCTTGGAAATTTGCGCATTTCTTGTTGTTTGATTGCTTGTGTTGTTGTATCTTGTGTCTTCAATTCATCCTCTATTTATAGGAAATCTTCACCAACATAGGCTCCCAAAGATAGCTCCTCTATCTTCACTTTTGTCTACAAAAAGAAGATCACAAGATGTAGAAATATTGTACAAAAATCAAAAGTAAATCTTGTCAAAAAATTTCAAACAAAGATAACTTTGTCACAAAAATAGTATAGGGCGACGTTGCCCTGTTGAAGATTTCGACCGTTTGAAAAAATTAGTGCGATCCAGTGCACAGTCGTCGGGGTTCGACCGGTCGATGGGGGGGGTGCGACCGGTTGCCCTTAGGGTGCGACCGATCGGCCTCACCCTTGACCGGTCCCTCCTTTTTCACGAATTTGTTTCTCGCTTTCGCTTCTGCTTTCATTTTTTCAACTCTTCGTCAAATTTGGCCGACCTCTTGTGATGACCTGTCGACCTCCAATTTGAAATGTTGTCCGATTTTTATCAAAAATAAACTTCAAGAAATACTCCAAAAAATTAGTAAAAACATTTTAAATCATTTGGGAGTATTTGGACAACATTTATAAACATTGTTTTGGTGTGAAAACCAATTTAAACAAAACCATCAAAAGTGTTGTCCATTTTTATCGAATAATAAATACTAAGAAATACTCCAAAAATTAGTAAAAACATTTTAAATCATTTAGGAGTATTTGGACAACATCTATAAACATTGTTTTGGTATAAAAACTCATTTAAACAAAATCATCAAAATCTTGATAAAAATATTTATCTAACAAACTCCCCATTTTTGATGATTACAAACCAAAACAATTTTAGGAAGTTGATTTTAAAACAAAACAAGTTTTCCGGTCTAAAACATCAATCTATTATAAGCAAGATTTATCATAAGTACAAACACACAAGGATATGAGCAAAGATTTTTCAAAATCATTTTTGCACAAGCTCCCCTATCAATATGCATATCAAGAACAAGTATACAAGCAACAACTAAAAGCTTAAAGCTTAGCTTTTACAACTTAAGCTTAAATATCATGAGCTTATAAGCTCCCCCCACAAAAAAGCATCATTAGTCAAGCATAAAAGTCCATAATACATCAATTGGACTAAGAATCATTCATAACTATTGGCTTTTAAGAGCCATATATTGATCTTTTCTTGCAAGCTTATTTGCAAGCCTATTTCCGCTTCTTTGAGCGTTTATGCGTTTTTTGTTTAACCACTTGTTAGTCCAAGTGGCTACGATAATCTAGAGGGGGTGAATATATTATGCCGAGTTTTTGTAAATCGCCCTCTTTTTCGAATGAACAAGCAAATGACAAGAATGTAAATGCGGAAATTAAACAACACTCGTTGATTTAAAGAGGTTCAACCCACCTAGGGCCTAATCCTCTACCACCCCAAAGATCTCCTGGGATGGATTTCAAAAAGAAAAAGATTTTATTAATTACCACAATTAATACAACACCTTGAGGATCACCACAATCCTCTTACAACACCTTCAAGGAGATTACCACAATCTTCCTTCACCACATTTGAAGAGTACCACACTCTTCAAACACCTATCACCTAGATCACCCAAGTGTATTCTTTCCACAAGAATACTCACAAGGATGTCTTGTGTTGAATGATGACAAAAATCAAGATTACAACTCAATAATGAATATTACAATTTGAGTGCAAGTGTAATCAAGAAAAGCCTAGAACTCAAGATGTGAAAGTGAAATACTTAGGCAATAAATACAACAAGAGTGTTGAAATGAAGGCTTGGAAATTTGCAGATTTCTTGTTGTTTGATTGCTTGTGTTGTTGTATCTTGTGTCTTCAATTCATCCTCTATTTATAGGAAGTCTTCACCAACATAGGCTCTCTATCTTCACTTTTGTCTACAAAAAGAAGATCACAAGATGTAGAAATATTGTACAAAAATCAAAAGTAAATCTTGTCATTAAAAAATTTCAAAAAAGATAACTTTGTCATTTGTCACAAAATAGCATAGGCGACCGGTTGCCCTGTTGAAGATTTCGACCGCTTGAAAAAATTAGTGCGATCCAGGCAGTGTCGTCGGGGGGTTCGACCGGCCGACGGGTGCGACCGGCCGCCCTAGGGTTCGACCGGTCGGCCTCACCCTTGACCGTCCCCTCCTTTTTTTTTTCACGAATTTGTTTGTTTCGCTTACGCTTTTATTTTTCAACTATTCGTGCACTCTGTCGACCTCCAATTTGAAATGTTGTCCGATGTTTATCAAAAATAAACTTCAAGAAATACTCCAAAAAATTAGTAAAAACATTTTAAATCACTTGGGAGTATTTGGACAACATTTATAAACATTGTTTTGGTGTAACCAATTTAAACAAAACCATCAAAAGTGTTGTCCATTTTTATCGAATAATAAATACTAGGAAATACTCCAAAAATTAATAAAAAATTTTAAATCATCTAGAGTATTTGGACAACATTTATAAACATAGTTTTGTATAAAAACTCATTTAAACAAAATCATCAAAATCTTGATAAAAACATTTATCTAACACCAATATCATTAGACGGATCCCACAAACTGACTCGATGATGTTTTTATTTTATTAGCAGGGACTGGTATTAGTAATCCCACAAAACAGTATTTAGCAGTCCATCTGAAAATATTAGTACACAATTCACTTGAAAGTATTAGTCTTTCTAATAATGGACAATGACATAATATCACGAGAGCGTTGAAAAGTATTAGATTTCCATTTGAGAAGTATTAGTAGTCCATCTGAAAAGGATTATTACGTAGTTCACTTGAAAATATCTATTAACCCCCTAAAAATATTAGTTTTTTCAATCAAAAGTATAAGTAGTCCTAGTGAAATGTATTAGTCATTCCCTTATAAAAAATATTAGTTTTTTCCTGAAATATTTTCAGTTATATCATTTAAAAATATTAGTTTTTCTAATAAAAAGTAATATCAGTCTCACTGAAAATTATAATAGGCCCCGAAAGAATTTAAGCACGGATATTTACCAAAAGTTTTGCGAGTAAGGATGTGATTGCGGATGTGATCACATTCACAACCACATGCAATGGAAATTTGAAAACAATAAAGAGACACACGAGTAAAAATTGTCTACAAGCCAACAAGCTTGTAGACGTGCCAATATGGCAAAACTTTCCACTAGTAAAATTAGTTTGATTCCGTATACAAAAATACTCAAATCCAACTAGTAGAAATTCAACGAAAAACTCCTATCTCGAGTATATCTAATCTATGTAATTCAACTCATCCAACAATAGATATGTATGGACTTCGTTAATCACAATACAAAAACAATGGATGAAAAGCTAACAAACACAAGATGCAAGAGGGTTTGAATGTGATCTCGTATGTAGTCACATTCGAGATCGCATCCAGGGCGCTCGACTTTGTGCTTGAATGACTCTAACTCTCTCAAGACTCTTGTAACTCGTGTATTTCTTGTGTAATCATTCTCGACGCCCTCTTCCCTTTAAATAGCCGTCCAACACCCTTAAAGAGACCTAATACACAAGGAAAGAAGATATATACAAATATATGACAAGTAAATCACTTATGTTAGGAAACAAGATAACTATCAAGAATCCTAATATATCAATACCATATCAATATGATTTCTTCCCTTATCTAAAAAGTCCTAATTATATCACAAGTCTAGAAAGGCAAAACAAATCAAAACCAATCTTTATCTTTTTCTCAAAAAATATTTTTAGACGATAAAATCGTCCTAACAATCTCCCCCTTTTTGCCTTTCTGGACAAAACACATAATAAGCACAAATCAAGCAAACTCCCCCTGAGTGTGACAACTCCCCCTAAATATCATGCTGATTTAAAAATACCAAACAAATGCGATCACATTTCGGTCATATTTATAATCTGCAAAGAATAAAAAACGAGTTCATCAAGTTATCAAGACAAAACAAGTAAACCTAGTAGAATAGTAGTCTTAGTACATCCCCAATCAAATATCATAAAGTTTATCAAGAGACACATTCGTGTCCAATTGTCCTTCAAAATCAAATCAAGGCCTTCGTCCGCTTCATTCTGCAGCCGAGTGGTGGTGCAAGAACACCGGCTTGATCTGCACTGTTCGACATGTGAGCATCGTTCTAGGAGTCTCGCCTCCATAGCTCCCCGTAGCGAGTCTTGGGCCACCTGCGGTATGTTCTCCCCTTTTTGGCCGTAAAAGCAGAGCGAGGATTTGTTGCAACCGAGATCGGAGAGCAAGTGAAGTGAGCAATCTTGGTCGGCCAAAGCCACCGACTGTAAAAAGACAAGAGAAACAGTACATATGAAATGTGAGAGAAAATGGGATCGGGAATGTGGCCAACATCCGAACCGCATCCGGGGCCACATCCTCGGATACCCCAGGCAAGGTGGGGTAGCAACATCCGGAGAAGCAACAGAGGTTGAGTCGTAGGAGCGGCGGAACATCTCCTGGATAGACGAGGCAAATCAATAATGCGATTTTGAGGGGTGAGCGTTGTCCGGATACATGAAAGACCCCAAGTGGGTTGTTAAAATGATCATCCTTCTTGGGCCGAAAACCTTGTGACACCAGGATCTTATAGATCGTGCTTGGAAATGGCAGGGACCAAGCTTTAGTTTCACCGGTAGCAAAGAACGTCACCTCCTCGAAAGCCAATTTCCCAAAATTGAAC